>BMAC01000163.1:1440007-1452938 GCA_014905375.1 Phtheirospermum japonicum
CCATGTTTTCCTTGGTTTGCTCTCGAAATACCCCTTTCCTAGAATTGAAGAATTGTGAGAGAAAATTATGAGAAGCAAGCCAAAAAAAAATAAATTATCGAACGCATTGTTCTAAAAAACTAAGAATCAAATTTAAATTTTTTAAAAGATTGGAACAAACAATTGAAGTACCTTGTTTGGACTGATTGTTCTCAAAAATCCCTCTTGCCTATGAAGATTAGTGAATGAAGGCCAAACTTGCAACCAAAAAAAGCCTGATCTAAAAATTTAAAAAAAAACACGAACATACATGGATTCGAAACAAAATTAAAAAAGTAATTTACGAGTTCTGCTCTCGCCGCTCTCAAATAATTAGGCCCTCCGATTTGTAGATGAAAATGGTTGAGAAAATGCCAATCTTCTAGATTAAGAAAATAGCGAAGTAAAAAAAATAAAAAAATCTTTGATGGCTTGATAATCTATCTATCTATATATTATATATATATATATATATATAGGATTGGGTTTCAAATGAAACCCACGTCAATATATGTGAACTTAGGGACCAATCCAGGTCGTAGATCTAATAAAATATGTGGACCAATTTTTTCTATTTTTTAAATTCATTAAATTATATATATGAAAAGAAAAGGGCTTTTAAGTAATTTTACTAATACTCTTCATCATATTAAATTCCAAATAACTCCCGTCCACCAAACCTCACATTCAACACAAACCTTGAACCCTACCCCGTCATCTTCCCCAAACCCACGACTCCTAACCCTAATCTCAGCCACCGCCGGGCCCTCTCTCCAGAAATCGGCGACGCGGCGAGTTATGTTGCCCTCCGATTGAAACGGCGGCGGCGACGTGGAGATGCGCTAATTGAAGCTGCCGCCTCCACCACTAATTCGCACAGCGGCCTTCACCAAAAAACCGGCGACTGTGTGAGTCGCCTGCCGCGGCCGGTAGCGACCTCGCCTGGGTCTCTTCACGCACCGCCGCGGCTCCTCTGCCCTCCACTGCCATTCCCGCGCCCAGGCTCCCGGTGACCTCCGCCGCGTCCTTCGGCTCTGCGCCCAGGCTCCCGTTTTGGCGTCGTCGTCGCCGGATTCCCGAGAAGACCCGGCGAATTGATCAGAAACGCCGCCGTTTTGGCGTCGTCGCGCCTCGACTTTACTTCTTCGCCGTCGTCCGCCGCATCCTCTCAATCTGAAATTCTCGAAGAGGAACTGGTCGATGTCGGCGAGCGATACGACATCGTTTTCCTTCTTCTTCGGATTGGCTTCCTCGGCGGCGAACGACCGGTGATGGGTGTGTGCAGGTGGTGTGAGGCCACGGCCGGCAGCAGCCCCCGGAGGCGACGAGCTACGATTTCCCCGGCGATTAACCAAAATTTTCTGAAGTGAGTTAATTTGTGTCGCTTTTTTGTTTTCGAATTCTGGTTGCGTGAATCTGGACTCCTAATTTGGTAATTTTTTTTATTTTTTTTTAAATTGGTCGATTATACTCTGGAGTATAATTATATTGGTTGGCTTTGTATTTTAGCAATAATTATATAACTAATATGGTTGAAMTTTAGTCTGTTAAGTTGGGGAAAAGAAAAAGCTTTGTTAAGTTGGGGAAAAGAAAAAGCTTTGCCATTGCTTGACTGATCATTTATTCATCTCTATACACAGGGACTAAATTTGTTGCTCATAAGCTGCTGATTGAATGAAAAAGGCAGAATAGTAGCCGCACGCAACCTTTATTCCATACGGAGTTGATTCTTGAAGGCGGGGTTTGTACATGTTGTTCATGAGGCTTGAATTATCGTTCGTTGTGTTTTCTCCTCTTTAGAATGCTTCAATTTTCTCGAGGCTTTGTGTAGCCTTAGTGGGCTCTACCTTTTTTTTTACAAGTTATCTGCTAAACTTGTTTGCAAATTCAGATTTTTGGGAGTTTGGGTACTAAACACATATTTTTTGGTGCTATTTATTTTGTATCGTGGTGCTATTTTTTTGTGCTATTTATTTTGTATCGTGGTGCTATTTTTTGGTGCTATTTATTTTGTATCGTGGTGCTATTTCTTGGTGCTATTTATTTTGTATCGTGGTGCAAATTCAGATTTTTGGGCATTCGTGAAGTGATTTCTGAATTTGAATTTGGGGCCCCAGTGCTTTTTGAAGGAATACCCCGATAATTTTGGGAGAAATTGGCAGGGGCATTGTGGTTGTTGGCGATTTTTTGGTGGTGATGTTGAAAAATAAAAAGTAGTGGTAGTGTAGTAAAAAAAGCGCCGCAACAATATTAGGAAAGCACTCCAAAAAAACTAGCACTGCCAACATAAAAAAAAAAGCACTGCTGAAAACTTGTGTAGTTCTATAAATAGCCATATACAATGCTTTTAATATTCAGATTTTTAAATTTAATTATATTTATTTATTTTCACATTTTTAAATATGCAATATGTATCTTAAATCGTAGATATTGAGAATGTGATTAATTTGATATATTATTCATTAAAAATGAATAAAAATTAAAAAAGTTATGGTTCGTTGAAGATTTGAGTTTTATTATAAATTTTTGAATTTGAAATTATATCCGTTGTGCTTTTTAAAAAGCAATTTAGTGCTCTTCATAAACGTCGTTATATGTCCAAAATACCCTTTTTAATTATTTAATGGATTTTTTTAAATTATTACCATGCTGACATTTCATAATCTCAACCATTAAGATTATTCAATCTAATGGTCAAGATTAGTCCCTAGGTTCGCATATAATGACATGGTTCCATTTGAACCCAACCCTATATATACGAGTTTAACACCCGTGTATTACACGGAATTTATAAAAAAAAATATAAAAAATATTTTTGAAAATTACAAAGTCTTAAATTTAAAATAAAAAATTGAAAGGATATGTTCTCTACCCGTGCCATGTTCAATTTATTAAGTATTACAATTATTAATTTATATTATATTTTAATGTTTAGATTAAACTTGTTAATAATTATATTTACATACTTGTAAAAATTCAAAAGATATCACATTTTCAACACATCTCTAATATATATTAATTAATTATTAATAATTCATTTTATATTTTTATGTTTAAATTAATTTTATTAATAATAATAGTTACATACTCTGAAAAGTTTAAAAGGTGTCATACTCTGAAGTCTTCTCGCATTGTGTCATTGTCTAATAAATATTACTTAATTATTATTATATAATTTTATATTTTTATATTTAGATTTAACTCATTTACTAATATTTAGTAAATGATTCCAATTATTACAAATATATCGTAATTTACCTATAATAAATATTTAAAATTTCAAAAACATATTATTTCAACTTTTATTGTAAATATAGTTTATTTAATTATTTTCATAAATAAGTCTTTTTGTAATTAAAATTATTTCATAGGAAATTTGTCTTTTAATTAAAATAATTAATTTAGATTTTTTTACTAATTATATATGATTTATTTATATTTTTATATTAGGAGTATATATAAAAGAAACTTATTGAATTAGATAAAATATAAAAAAAAACAAACTATTAAGTTAGGCTAAATATAATAATAATACAAAAATTAAATTGGGCAAGATACAATTAAAAAATATTAAATTAGGTATATGTTAGGTTCAGATGACACATAAGCAACCGAAGCACCATTTATTATTATTATTATTATTATTATTATTATTATTATTATTATTATTATTATTCAAGCGAAGTATACGAAGCAGACACATAGATTATGAAAATTTTGCAGTAATATAAATTTGTTTAACACCCATGTATTACACAGGACTTATCAAAAGATAAAATATAAAAAATATTTGAGATAATTACTGAATTTTAAATCTAAATTTAAAAATTAAAATACTGTATTCTCAACCCGTGATTTTTTTATTATTAATTATTATAAATATTAAATAATTTAGTATTTGATTCTTAAATTAAATTCATTTATAATCTTAGTTACATACTTACAAAAATTCAAAATGCGTCACACTCTAAACACGTGTCTAATATCTGTTTTATTAATTATTATTATTATTAAATTATTTTATATATTAATATTTAGAATAAATTTGTTAATAACTATTAGTTACATACTTTGAAATATTCAAAAGATGCCATACTCTCAACCCGTGTCGTATTGTACTGATGTCTAATTAATGTTTATTAATTATTAGATATAATTTAATATTTTTATGTTTAAATTGAATACATTACTAATATTTAGTTACATATTTAGATTATTGTAAATAACTCATATTTTACCTATATAGAATATTTGAAACTCCAAAATTAAAATTATATTAAATTCTATTATCAATAAAACTTATTTAATTATTTTTTAATAAAGTTTTTATTATAGTTAAAATTATTTTGTATTTAGTTTGTTTTTTAATTAAAATAACTAATTTAGATCTTATCTACTAATTATATATGACTTATTTATAATTTTATATTAGGAGAATCAAATGAAAGTATTGAATAAGGAAAAAATATAATAAAAGAATTAAATTAGGTAAGATATAATAAAAATAAAAGTATTGAATTAGGTAAGATACAATAAAAAGAAAAGTATTAAATTGGGTAAGATATAATAAAAAGAAAAGTATTAAATTAGGTAAATATTAGGCTCGGATGACATATAAGTATACGAAGCACCAGAATTCTTTATTTGGCAAATGAATCATACGAAACAGACACATAGGTTAGGAGGATTTTGCATTAATATATAGTGGTGATATTAAACCAGAGGTTTGGAGAGAGAAAAAAATATGAGTAGAATCGCGTAGGATTATTTTCTTTTTTTTGTTGTGTAGGAATTTTATTAACATAATTAGATACCTTATTTAATATTATTATGATTTGGTTTCTTTTTTTAATTAAAAATCCACTTTGGATTAGTTTCCTTTTTTAATTATGTAGGAATCTTCTTAACATAATTAGAATAGATACTCTAATTAATATTAAAATAATAAAATTAATATTATATATATATATATATATATATATATATATATATATATATATATATATATATGTGTTGTGTGTGTGTGTGTGTGTATGTTATTTTATTTTTATTATGAGTCCAACAATATCAAATTCGTCACTTTTTCTCAAAAATAAATTTACCACTTTTTTAATTAAAATATGTAAGATTGCACAATGCAATACAATGTAGTATTTGTTTAATTGGTTATCAACATGTTATTTATCAAATATTATTACGATTCAATACTTTTGATTTGAATTGATTTCTTAAAATAATGTATTTGTCACTATCTCAGTAATCATGCAAAATAATAAAAGTGCGAAACCAGCATCGAGTGGAATGAACATTGTGGCATCAACTATAATTGATTCGTAAAAATATCAACTAATTGTCTATTAGTTGTTGGTGATATTGATCCACAAAGTGATAACAAGAGAATTGCAGTAGAAAAGAMATCTGGTAATTTGAAACGTATCAACGAGTTGCATCCTTTGTATGTTGCTCTACACTATCCATTACTATTTCCATGTGGCGAAGACAACCACATGGAAGACATATCTTTTTCTGAACCTAGAAAACCTAAAGGCAAGGGTAAACAATATGTGAGTCAGATGGAGTTCTTTTCTCACCGATTGCATGAAAGAGGCACGGAGGTACTCACTATTCTATATAGTCAGCGACTCATACAAAATTTCATAATTGATGCATATACAATTATTGAATATTCAAAATCGTGGTACATTAAAACTCATCAAAAAAATTATGAAGTGAGATTTACAGTAGGATTGTTGATGTAGTGTTATGAGGTGAGGCAAATGGCTGGTACTCATGTTGTCTTGCCCACGACATTACTAGCGTTCACTAGAGGTCGTTTAAAAATTCTTTTATGAACCAGGTTTATCATTTTCAATACTATTCGATCTTTGAATAATATTTAAATAATTTATATATAGTGAGCGATTAAGGTAAAAACTATCTCTGGTGTGAGAACCAATGATGGTTCTCGCCGATATATATATATAGGAGTGGGTTCATATGAGAACTAATCCTTGTGTGGGAACTAGAAACCTGCTATATTACATAATATATTATGCTATTTATGAATCATGTACATGCTAATTAAGATAATAGTAAAAATCAAGGGAACATAATAATAGCAATGTTAAAATATAAGTAGCATTTTGCATCATTTAAATTAGCATCACATATAATGTAAAATAGCGGTTCCTAAAGTTCCCACTTAGGGAATTGGTTCTCACATGAACCTAATCCTATATATATACATATATAAGTATAGATATATATAATCACTTATTTAAATATTTTAATACACTCAAGCCAATTATTTTTATTTTAGATAAAATAAAATAAAAAATTATCGTGCAACGCACGGGCACAATACTAGTTATCTTGAAAAGAAATGGACGGGAAAATTATAGGATTTTGTTCTTCATTGTGGCTAGTGTAGAGAATTAGGAGATGTATGATGAATAAGATTCTGAGAAAAAAGGGACAATGTCTTTTAGTAATGAGAAAGCAATTATTTTCTCATATATATATATGACCTAGATTAGTACATAATCTCTAATAGATATAGGTATATAGGAGAGATAACATTAATAATCCTCCATTTTGTTAATACTGTTAACTATTAATGATGATTTGTCGGTGTGAGAGCGTTTTAAGGCTGAGGTGTACCAATCAAAATCTCCTAAAAATGACGTGTCGTCGTGTGGTTAATAGGGGGTCTATTTTGGGATGAGGCCAAAATTTTGACCCCCTATAAATAAGAACTTTTTTTATTTTTTTTTTATTTTTGGTTAAAGCTGCAGCCGACCATTTTTTACTGCTTTCTCACGAAAATTCCTCTTCTTAATTTTTTTCTTCTTCTTTGTTCTTCTAATTTTCTTTTCTCTCGAAAACGCAGGCCGCTTTGTCAGAGAAAACACCATTTTTTCCCTTCTTATAATTCCTTCTTCATCCCAGATAAATCACAACCCTCTTTGTCCAAAGTAAATCTGCCGTCTGTTCTTTGTTCTTCCTTCTAATTTTATTTAATGGAATTTTTTTTATAAGCGTTGTTTCTCCAGAAATTGGGCACCTATAATGGGTCTGAAGAAATTATAAGAAACATCGATTATAACTTATAATCGATGAAAAATTGTTTTGTATTGGTATATAATCGATTTTTCTTATAATCGATGGCAAAGATTATAATAAAAATCTGGATCTTAAAAATTAAGAATAAAAATTGTTTTATAAGTTATATTTTCACCATCGATTCCCGATCTGAATTATATTTTCTCGGGCAAATAATTATATTTTTTTATTAATAATTATAAAAATTACCAATTCCCGATCTGAATTATATTTTCTATTCCGAATCCGATTTTTCTTTCCAATTTTGTTTTCGAAAGGGTTTTTGGACGAGCTCTTCGAGAAGTGGAGCGAGCCAGCATAGGAGTCGTCGAGAAGTGGAGCCGCTTCGACCGCATCGCTCAAGCGGGCCTCCAGTTCTTCAATTCCTTCGCCGGCGAATGCCTCGCCTGATTCCAAAACGTGGCCTGTAGTGTAACGGATAAGGATAAATGCCCCAGTCTGAGTACGTGTCCTTCTCGGGTTCAGGCCAATGCCCAGGTTCTATTTGTGTTTCCAGACCAGTAAATAATATTTTCCTCTGTCTAATGGATTTGAAATTTTTTATATTGATCTTGATTATTTGTATATTTTTTGATTTATAATTGTATTATGTCTCGATCTGATTTAAAGTTGCATGTATATTTGATTTTTTGTCAGTTCTTTTTGCAGTTTTATCGAGATATTTGGTTCCTTTAATCGATTTTATTGCAATATCTATTTTGGAAATTTCTTGGATTATTTGTCGATCTATTTTGGAAATTTATTTTTTGGTTCATTTTGTCTATTTCCTACTATTTTCAGTTGTTTGAAAGAGCAATTTTAATCTGTGCCGAGTTATTATATTAAATCAGAAGGGAAAAGGCTAATATGTTTAGAACTTTATTTTTTAAAATTGGTAATATTATTTCTATGACTATATGGTTTCTTCAAATTTGTTGAATCAGTATGGAAAAATAATATTTGACTATTCGAGAGCAGAATCAGTATGGAAAAATAATTTGTTGAACAAACAGAATTATATAACATTTCTATTTTTTGTTGAAATTTTTATCCGGATCCATTGAATTATTTAGAATTATGTATTCAGAACTTTGTATTGTTGAGTTTTGATTCTTTTAGAATTATATATTAAGAAACGATGTCCATGATTAAAAAGTTCCCACTTTCATATGAATGCATTCTACTTTTTTTTTTTTGGATTTCATAGATTTGTTGTCGGAAGGTATGGACCTGTTTTGTTTTTTCAAATTGTAGTTTTTGTTTGTTAATTTATTATGTATTTTCAAATTAGATTAGAAAAATGCAAAAAAAAAAAAAAAGGAATTAGTTTTGTGTTTTATGTTTCCTTCATATATTGCTGGTGGTCTTTTATTACTGCCATTTTGGTTCCTGGTGGTCTTTATCTTTTAACTTTTTTTTTCCTCTCCCTTCTGTTACTTTGTACGTTTGGTTCGGTTCCAGGTGGTCTTTTATTGCTGCAAATACCGATGATGCTACGCTGGATAGTATATGAGCTGTAGAGAAACCAAGTCCATGGTTTTTTCTAAATAATATTTCGTTATGGTATGTGATTAATGTACTTTTTCCTAACAGGAAGACCATTCAAGGCTGCCTCATGTAGGGAATTTTATCGCGACATTAACGGGCTTGGAATGAGGAGCCGAGTCATGCTTATCAAGCTTTTTCAGTGGACCAAAAGTGGATTGAGTGTGCGACTTTCGGGTCACGTGTATTGTAACTTCTGGTCCAGTGGGTTCTTTTAGCTTCAGTTGACAAATCAATTTTCTTCATTAGTTTTTATTTTGTTACCAGATTAAATAACAAATATGCTCTTTTTTGATGTGTAAATGGCTGTTACTTCCCCTTTGCAGGTTGTCTTTAACGCTTTAAGGAAATTTGATGTAAAGGAATTTCGGCAATTACTTCCTGGTGAATATACTCAAATGGCTGGTCGTGCAGGCCGGAGAGGACTTGACAAAATTGGTACATTTGTTGTGCTGTGCCGTGATGATATTCCTGAAGAGAAGGATTTGAGGCATGTTATAGTTGGTAGTGCAACTAGGCTGGAATCTCAGTTTCGACTAACCTACATCATGATCTTGCATCTGCTTTACGTCAAAGAGTTGAAGGTATAAGTATCTCTGACTTACGGAGAACATAATATTGTTGAATTTATGAAGCAGGACTGTTTCTCAAGAGGGTAAAATCAATGAGCCCCATCTAGAAGGTCCAAATTAAAGAGAAATTAGAAATAATGTAGTTCGGGATATCTTTCAGAACATCATTTATGCCTACAAGTCTTTTGTTTCGATGCCATCATCCAAGCTTGGTGGCTGTCAAACTGCTTATTTAAAAAGAATGGATTTGGTTTCCTTAGAGAATCTAACATCACTTGAGACCACTGCCAACCATTTTAAAAAAATAATAATAATTTTTTCAAATTATTTTTGAGGGTGCTATCTGTTCCTCATGCTAAAAGTATTAGGAGAACAAATCTTATTTTCGGGGTATATTAAAGTTTTATAATTTCAGAATTTATGGAAGGTGCTTTTTTCGTTGTCTGAGTACTGTTTGATCGTAACACGTCTGTGCAATTTTGTATTCAATGTGCTGATTTTCTTTGTTTTCTGCTACTATAATAAGTTTCACTCTCGAGGATCGAAATTGAATTTCTTTGTGTGTGAATTATTATTTTCCAGCTGTAGATTTCTTCAACCAGGCGAATCTGCTTTATGGCACCCTCACGGAGTTCTGTACACCCGACAACTGCCCTACAATGTCCGCTGGTCCTAAGTATGTTTGAATTTTTATTTTTTATTTTTCCTGTTGAGAATCATAGAATGATGTGTTTTCTTATGTAATAATCTAGAAAAAAATAGTTTAAATAAACGGAATTAAACATTTTATCTACTTTTTGCCCCAGAATTAAGATCGGATGAAAATCATTAAAAAAACTGACATGCACTAAGTAAATTTGTAGGTATGAGTACAGATGGGCAGATGGCGTACAAATTAAGAAACCTATAGAAATTTCAGCTCCTAAGTACGTTGAGTATTTGATAGACTAGATTGAAACTCAATTAGACAACGAGTCCATATTTCCTCAAAAGCTAGGTAATGAAATTGAATAATATTTTAAACGATCTTAGTTTTACATTAAACTTTTTTTTCCATTACTTTTACATTTATTTTAAATATTTGAATGCAATTCTGACGAAATGAAAATATTTGTAGGTGCGCCATTTCCTTCGAATATTAGGGACGTTGTGAAGACGATATTTAAACATTTGTTCCGTGTTTATGCGCATATATATCACTCGCATTTTCAGAAGATTGTGAGTCTCAAGGAGGAGGCACATCTATCCAGTATGTGAATTATTTTAATCATTTTCAATTTTCGTATGGTTTTGATTTCTATTTAGCCGACACAATATTAATAATTGAATTTGAAATGAGTTTTTGTAGATTATATTACATTATTAGAACTTCGCATGGAAGAGAATGATAAGTGCTTTGGCCTAAGGACTTTCCTGATTAATTTATGGTGATTGTAATTTGTGGCTGTTTAACTAGACTTCATTTTAATTATCTTGAGGTTTATTTTTCTTCTTGCTGAGAAATGAGTATACTGAAAACAATATTTTGGTTTATCAATATTTATAAAGAAAGTTTGAAGTGATGTTTTTCTGACAAAATTGATCCCCCAACTCTTTACTTTGTTTGAATATTTTCTAATTATCAGCTTTAGATAAAATGTGATATTGAGTTGAAAAGCGGAACATCATTGGTTATATATATAATATAATATGAGATTCTACAAAAATGTATGATTTCTGTTACGTTAAATGTTTCAGGTGACAGGAGGTTCATTGGAGGAATCAAAGAAAGCTCTTGCTATTGCTGAAACCGATGGTTGTTTTATACATTCTACGTTGCCATTAACTGTAAAAGCATTTCTTTTTAGTCTGCCATAATTGCTATCGTGTGGATTTTCTAAATATTGCAGCAAGACTTTTCTGCACAGTTGGTGTGCACCCAACAAATATAAAGTGAGTTTGTACCTAAATTTATTGTTCCGGACGAACCTAATTTGACTTTTTATGTATAATCACAAAGTATTCCTGGAGGCATTTACATCATTTTTTTTTTGTTTTTCGGCCATGGTGCCTAACCCGGGGTGGCCTGGTGGCAGGGTGTTTGACGAGTACTCGTGTATTGATCTCGACTATTGCAAGCTATGCCAGAAATAAAAACGTTGGCCGAGAAAGCTGCATGGGATTTTGAGAAGAATAATGACGTGGACGTGGTGGCGATAAATCCCTCCACCTGTCTCGGCCAAATTTTGCAGCCGGGATTGAATGCTAGTTGTGCAGTCTTGCAACAGCTTGAGGGGTCGAAGGATACGTAGGAGAACCACTGTCATAGTATATAGGTTTGAGCTTAGAGTTAACAAGCGCGTGATCGATCTTTTCAGTTCTCCAGATGTCGTGAAGCAGATAACTTCAATTACCATAGAACCTGGTGTTGAGGTTGAGGTTACCATTGCAGATTCTTAAGCACTTCCTTCATTAGTGTAATTTATGCTTCTGTTACTCAGATTCTAGACTTATGAGCTAGGATTTCTGGGCAGGTTTTCATACGATTCCCTTTTATTTTTGTGAGCAATTTTGAATGTCCAAGACAATTTAAAAAGGGATTTGGTTTAAGTGTTTTCTTTCATGGTGAATGGATAGTATGTATGAATGTTGTGATCTTCATTTACTTGATTTTCATTCTCCATGTGTGATATACCTTAACTTATGTCAGTTTTGCTGCATTTCGGGAGCCATATTGTTGTGAGAAATAGTGATACCAATTGTACCAAATTGAGCTAATCTCTTTTTTCACTCGATAAATAAATAAATTGATCATGTCAAATACCAATTTAAACTCTATTTTGGATTTAGACTCCTATATTCCATGTGTTATACATACTTATGTGGAATCAGTCTCATTTCTACTAATTTTTAGGTGATGCATCCATTGTTTCTAGGTTTACAGTGTGATCGACTATGGATGGTTGTGAATGCTCAGAGTGGCAGGGTGTTTACTCAAAGAGTTGCACCAAAACTTGCTCTAGAGCCAATCTTATACCTTATTATAGCACCCGAAAATATCTAGAGCAAATCTTATACCTTATTGCCGGTCGGACAACCCAAGTTGTAGACTAATATTGACATCCTGCAATTGCTAATTTGAAGTTTTTTTTTCTCTTTTCGATATTTAAATTCATATTCTGAATTTCTTAATTGTCTATGATAAACTTTATGTATTTTTTTTGGCATTTTTTATATTTGCCCGCGAAAATTGTGGGTTTTACACTTGTGTGTGTGTGTGTGTGTATATATATATAGGATCGGATCATGTGAGAATGGATCCGTAGGTGAGAAATGAGAATGAGTCCTGACCACTAATTTTAATGCTTGTGATTAAAAAATCTCAATGTCATTCCAGTAATTAAAACACATTGCTAACTAAACATACCGTACCCTTCTCATTTCTACCCAATATCAGTCTTATCCCGACTGCCACAAGAGAGAAAAAAATCCAATTCCATCTATTTTCCCTCATCCGAGCAGCCTTTTTCTCACCGATTTCAATCGATTTTCCGTTGTCACATTTGTTGTTTCCCTTCTCTCTTTTCATCAATTCCAGAAACTTATTTGTGAATCTTTCATGGGCCAAATTTCACAAAAAGGTATGTTTCTCCTTTGTTTTTTCATTTTATTTTTTGTGAATCACAATATATATATATATATATATATATATATAT
>BMAC01000163.1:1470109-1491566 GCA_014905375.1 Phtheirospermum japonicum
AGCATATATCAATCGTATTCAAAGAACAGCTAATATATACCTCTCCGGCACGGCGAGCGAGAATGCTGGCGGCGACGGTGCGGCACGGCGAGCAGTCCTCGATTGCAGCCGGTGTGGCGGAGACGACGGGGACTCGGAACTCCGTGCGACGGGGCAGATGCTGTTGGGAACGGCAAGGAGGTGTGGCCACTCCGAGTTCACAGCAGCGACAGGCGGGGGCACGAGGGAATCCGGGCAACGAGGCGACAGCAGGGACGTCTCGCGATGACGGCGGCAGGTGCTCCTTTCGGCAGGGAAAGCAACTTCACGGCGAGCAGCGGCGGTCGGCTGCTGCGATGCGACAGCGGCGATGGTCCGGCGGCCTGATCGGAATGGCACGGCGGTGGGCGGGTGCGTCGCGGCTCCGGCGAATTGGTGTCACACACCGTATTGCCCGACGTACTCGCAACGAGGCACTAGTCTCGTCGTGAGATTAAAACGACGACCGAACGTTTCGGTGGCGTCGGCCGACGCAAGCGACGGCGGACGGCTTGAGGAGGACGGACGGCTGGGGTTCTTGGTTTTGGTCGCTAGGGTTTTTCCCAAAAAACTTTTCTGCCAAAAAAAAATCCGTCTGCCTTGTTCTTCTTTCTTTTCCTTTTATTAAGTTGTTTTTTTTTTTTAATTAAAGCAAGCCCAAGCCCGAAAGGCTTAATAAAAGGATGGGCTGGCCCAAGTTTTAAAACAAAACAAGTCCAAGTCTTTATTCTAAATTGGTTTTTGGGTTGGCCCAATATAAAAATAAAAACAAACCTTTTAATTTAATAAAAGACACCGGCCCAATAACTTTAAATGGTTTATGGCGTCACCTCTCCGCCGCACCGTCTCCGAGCCCATTCACTTTGCCAACGCCATGAATCCTCCAGCTCCGCCGCAGCAATCGTCAGAATTTTCGGTTCCCCCAAACCCGGTTTTACGCCATCCACTGCAAGAAAGTCCCAATAGAAATATAATTCTTCGAGATTCATTTCCATTTCCAAATGCGGCGCCAGTTATCCACCACACAGTTTCTGACCCCAATCCCGTCGCCAACCTCCAGGTGGTGGCAGTTGGAGGAACTCCGCCGCCGATTCCTCACTCGCCTCTGGAGAGAAATATTCCGATGTCTCCCAGCTGTGGGGAGAGCCCTAGTGCTAAAGTCGGTTTTGCTGTGCATTTCCCCCTTTTTTATGTTGTCTTGTTGGTTTGATTGTTTTCTTGATTGAGATATTGGCTGTTATTAATGGGTTCGGTATATACCATTGTAGAGGCTGAGGAGGATGAAGGAGCGGCTGAGAGAGATGAGCCAGTGGTGGAATCAAGTCGTGATTGAAGGCGAGGAAGAAGGAACTGAATCTGAAAACTATTTCAGTGACAACATTCAAAAGGTCCTAATTATCTTCTATTTTCCCACTTAATTTGTAGTTTTTCTGGTTTTCTGTGATTGTATTATTTATTTTTTCATGTAATTTAGTTTCCTGTTCATGGATTTTTGTTGTTTATTTATTGCCATATTATTTTAAATTTTATTTTTTGATTTCTCTTGCTGACAAGTTAAATTTTCCTTGTGGGAATATATTAAATTGTATGCATATATTTCTGGGCTTATTATTGTTTTTTTGGACGATTAACATATACTTTATGAATGCCTTTATCTTATTCAACTGAAATATGTCATTCGATTGTGTTTGATGACTCTTGGAACCGGTTCCTATTTCAATTATGGAGCTGTATAGTGTTTGGATCGGGTCACCCAAGAGCGACCAAATATTCGGTCTATGTGTCGCTCTTTCCGTCCCTTCTGATCGGGATACTTTGCATGATTGTTGTCCTCGCCACCAGGAATCACTTTGCCGTCATTTTCACTGATAGTGTGAATATGCAACGGACAGTGCCTCATCTCTCGGGCCTTCTTGGGATTACGATGCTTCTCAATAGCATACAGCCTGTGATATCAGGTATTTTTTACCATCGATTTTCATTATGCCGTCGTACGTGTTCTAGTGAAATTATTACTACTTGTGTTATCCATGTTCATATCTTGATTTTGTGCAGGCATCGCTATAGGGGGCAGTTGGCAAGCGCTCGTAGCGTGCATCAACTTGGCTTGTTATTACATTTTTGGTCTACCTTTGGGATATCTTCTTGTCTATGTCGCTAATCTTGGAGTTGTGGTAATATATATTTTTAAATTTTATCTTGCAATGATGAAATTGTAATTTTAGTTCCGTGACAATAGGTTGTTGGGGAATTGATCCCTTAAAATCATGATGTGAATAACTCGTTAATGTGTAAACTTTTCAGATATTCTTACCAACTTCCACTAGGACTGCCGAATCATACTTGTGGTGGTGCGAATAGTTAGCTAATTATTCGTATCGATTTCAGGCTCCAGAAATTGGAAAATCTATTAATGCTATGCGAAAGCACGGATCAAAGGGAATTTGAAATCTCGTTAGGACGTTAATTGAGTTCGAACTCTCATCTCGTATCTTATTAGTTAATTGTTGTGGCTATTGAAGATGAATTTAATATAAGGTGGTTGTTTTATTTAAGATGAATTCAGCATGCTCTATTTCTATTTATTCTGCTTTTGGATGAATAATAATAAAAAAAACTATTATTATTATTATTATTATTATTATTATTATTATTATTATTATTATTATTATTATTATTATTATTATTATTATCATAGCATTAAAAAGTGATTGGCAGCAGCTTTTACAACTTCTTCCCAAAATGCTCCGTTTTAACTTACTCAAATTGTTATCTATTGATTAGGTCCATGAACGCCTCTTGAAGATACAGAGAGCATTGTAAAGTGTCTCATGATTTCTATAGATAATGAGGTTTATTTTTATTTTTTTCTCTAAATTAATTTTTTAGTTTAATTGATAAGTTGGGCTAAATTTTATTTGTTAATCATTTTTCTGATGAGGGTATTTATATGCTTAGTTATTTAGTTTGTGTTAATGAATTTGAAGTAATTTACTTGTTTTTAGATTGATTTTGTTTTTTTTAGGGATTGAGGCTAAAATCTCATTTATACTTAATTGTTATGAGTTTTCATTTATTTACATAGTCTCATGTGTTTGTTGTTCTTTTGATAGATTTGAGATTGTAAGTTTTATTGCTTTAGTTGATCATTGTGTTAGATTTGGTTTTGTCTTCTTTTCTTTTTTTTTACATTTTTTCTTGTTGTTATTCTTACAGTCTGATGCATTGTTGATTGATTCTGTGATAAGGCTTCAGCTGATGCCTTTATATGTGGAGACTCTTAAGATTCGAATTAAATAAACTCGTTGTTTGTAAATCATTTTCTTTTCCAGTTGTTTCGTTACCAGTTTCATTTTTTAGCTAATTTATTCGTATCGATTTCAGGCTATAGAAATTGGAAAATTTGTTAATGCTCTGCGAAAGCACGAATCAAAGGAAACGAAATCTTGTTAGGACATTAATTGAGTACGAACCCCTGTATGCATGTATACACAATCTGGAAAGCAATTTAATAAAATATTTGTTTATTTATTTGGATATCACGTGTGATTTAGATATTTTCATTTGTTATTTTGAATATTGGCGTTTGAGATTGTGGATATGTTGTTGGGTCAGATACTTTTGATATAGTTTGGGTTATCTTTCGATTCTCGGTTATTTTTGTGAATTATTTGGTGTAAACTTACAGGAAGAATTAAGAATTAGAAAAATAAAAAATACATTGAAAATAATACCAACGGATTATTCTGTTGGTAAAATAGCAACAAAGACCATAATTACCAACGGGAAATTGTATTTTCGTTGGTAAATTGATAATTACCAACGGAAATATCTGTTGCTATTTACCAACGAAATAATTCTGTTGGTAAATAGCAACAGATCATTCCGTTGGTAAATTTATAATTACCAATCGAATTATTTTGTTGGTATTTTACCAACGGAAATATTCCATTGGTAATCTGTTGGTAAATATAGCAACAGACAATTTTCCGTTGGTAAATTTTACCATCGAGCTATATACCAACAAATATTTTCTGTTGGTAATCTGTTGGTAGATTCAGTTACCAACAAAAATAATTTATTACCAACAGAATAATCTGTTGGTATTTTCCAGTTTTCTTGTAATGCCGGTCTCGTACCCGGACCTTGGACCTTGGACCTTGGGTCTTGGGCAATTGGTTCGAATTGGCTGGTCTGATTGGGGTGGTCCGTATGGGTGTCCCGTCTCAACCCAGGCTACCTTTGAAACGTACGAAAACACGCTCCTGACCATTCAGGTAAGTTTCCAACGTACGAAAACGTCATGTAACTTAATGCATGAACGTTACCACCTGACCAGGTTTAAGCTGTCAATTTTGAACGCCATAAGTTGCCATTTATGGACGTCATTATGCTGCCATTATTATCCTCCTGGTGGAACCCTATATAAGAGTGATAGTTCCATGCTTCACAACACACCTCAGAAACACAGATCACAACTCAGCACAGCGTACAAGCCATTCTGCATTTTCTCTCGTAGCTCATTCCAAGCTCTTCGAGTTCGCCGGAGCTTTAGTATTTATGGTGCTGTTATACTAGAGACGAAGTCGTTTTATCTTTGGGGACAAATTTCCAAAACCGAAGAGCACTACCGGGGCAATTTCGTCTTGCAAAAAGAGTGTAAAACTCGACTCGACTGAATGTTTCTTTCATCTATTTTCCATCTTCTAATTATAGTGATATTTATACTCCCTGTTTGTGCTCATAATTTTCAACAATCACAAGATGAAATTCTGTTTTAATATCACTACTAGAAGATGTCTACCTCTAACACTCCGACAAGCTCGACAATTGGTTCCACAAACTCGACGGCTCCTGCCATTACCTCACCCGCTTTCCCTAGCACTCCAACGATGATATCTGCCCCTTCAGTCACGATCAACTCCACTATTGGCGCGTCTACGTCAAACATAAACATGAGTCATGCTGATTTTCTCCTCAACCAAGGAACTCTCGACACCCTATTGGAGTCACCGTCGAGGCACATCTCGTCAACCAAATCGACCACCTCAGGCACAGCTTCGGCTGCTGGATCGTTCCCTGATAGGATGGGGACTTCGGTTCCAAATATGTGTGCAATTGCTCCGCCAACATATTCATCTGTTTCAGCTACCCATTCATTGGGTATGATGGGGATGTTTGTTCCGACTATAACCGCTCCGGTGCACTCCTCACGGATTATGCCCGCCGCAGAGAAGCCTCCGAAATTCAATGGTGAAGGTTTCAAGAGATGGCAACAAAAGATGTTGTTCTACCTTACAATTCTTGGCTTTGCTAACTTCGTGAAGGAAGACTAACCACCCACTCCGGATGAGTCTGAGACCAGCTTCATTGTTCGTGCCGCCTACGATAATTGGCACAACGGTGACTATCTGTGCAAAGGCTTTCTCTTAATTAGCCTAGAAGATAGCCTAAGTAATGTGTACTCGGATGTAAAGACCTCCAAGAAGATCTGGGAGGCAATCGAGAAGAAGTACAGCTCCGAAGAGGCTGGTACTAAGAGATTTGTAGTGACAAATTTCATGGACTACAAAATGGTTGATTCTCGCCCCGTTATGGAACAAGTCCAAAAATTCTAAATGCTGGTGAATGACGTCCACGGCGAGAGGATGGTTCTTCCTGATGCTTTCACGGCTGCTTCCATGATTGATAAGCTTCCTCCGAACTGGAAAGACTTCAAGACCTATCTCAAACACAAGCGAAAGGAGATGTCTCTTGAAGATGTAATCCGGAAGGTACGTATTGAGTCCGAAGTTCGAGTTCAGTACTAAAAGTCGAAAGGTTCGTTCGAACCTATCGTGAACCTACTTGAACAAGGAGACAACTCAAAGAAGAGGTCGCGTCCTATCAATGCAAAGCTGAAAGCTCCTTCTTCTCAGAAGTTCAACGACAACTGCTATAATTGTGGCAAACCTGGACACAGGTATAAGGACTGTCCCAAGACAAAGCAAAATAAGGCCAAGTCGAGTGCCCACTTAGACGAGAAATATCTAACTAGTGATGATCTTATTGCGGTTATCACTGAGGAATCTAATATGGTCGAGAACCATGGTCAATGGTTCATCGACACTGCTGCAACCGCCCATGTGTGTGCAGACCGGAGCTTGTTCTACAAATACCATCCTTGTGAGGGAAGGAAGTTGAACATGGGAAACCAAGCCTCTTCGCAAGTTGCAGGTGTTGGTTCGGTTGTTCTCAAAATGACCTCCGGCAAGGAGATCACTCTGAATGAGGTGTTGCACGTTCCGGACATCCGGAAGAATTTAGTCTCTGGTTCAACTCTAGTTAGTCGTGGTTTTAAACTTGTATTTGAGGCTAATAAGTTTGTATTTTCTATGTTTGGAACGCCTTTGGGTAAGGTTTACTTTATAGATGGACTGCTCAAACTCAATGTAATGGCTATACGCCCAAAACCTGTCATTAATAAAACTGCTTCTGATTCCTCTTACTTGACTGAGTGGTCCAGTTTATGGCATTGTAGATTAGGCCACGTTAATCTAAATGCAATAAAATGATTTTCAAATCTCAATTTGCTTAAAGTAAATGAATTTGTTGATAAAAGTAAGTGTGAAATTTGTGTAGAAGCAAAAATGACTAAGTTACCATTTAAATCGGTATAAAGGAGCACGACACCTCTAGAATTAATTCACACGAATGTATGTGATTTGAAGTTTGTGCAAAACAGAGGTGGCAAAAAGTATTTTATTACTTTTATAGACGATTGCACAATGTATTGTTACCTTTACCTTTTGAGAGGTAAAGATTAGGCTATTGAAGCTTTTAAGAACTTCAAAAGTGAAGCTGAAAATCAACTTAACTGCAAAATCAAATATATTCGAAGTGATAGAGGAGGGGAATACGTAGCTCCATTTTGAGGAGTTGTGCAACGAAAGTGGAATAATTCATCAAACTACAGCTCCGTATGCACCTCAATCGAACGGCGTTTCCGAACACAAGAATCGTACTTTGAAAGATATGATGAATGCGTTATTGATCAGTTCTGGGTTACCTCATAACGTGTGGGGGGAAGTTGTTTTAACAACTAACTTTATCCTAAATAATATTCCACTTATAGGTAGGGACGAAACTCCCTATGAGTTGTGGAAAGGTAGGAAATCTTCTTATAAATACCTCAAGATGTGGGGGTGTTTAGAGAAGGTAGAAGTGCCTCTACCGAAACAAGTGACAATTGGACCCAAAACGGTTGATTGTATCTTTATTGGTTATGCACTAAATAGCAGCGCCTATCGATTTATAATTCATAGGTCAGAAGTTCCGGACATGAATGTCAGATCTACCATTGAGACAAGGAATGCGATATTCTTTGAAGATATCTATCCTTATAAGGATAAAGATGCATCCAGTTCAAACACTGGTAATGCTGAAGAAACTATAAGTCACGAACTTGTGGGGGTAGAACCTAAGTCTCGTAAACGACCTGGTTCAGAACTTGAAGCTTTAACTCCCAGGCGGAGCACTCGAGCTAAAGTTGCGAAGGATTTCGGTCCCAACTATGTGGTTTTCCTCTTGGATGAAGAACCAAATTCATTAAAAGAAGCTTTTTTCCGGACCGATAGTTCATTTTGGAAGGAAGTTGTTCAGATCGAGATCGATTCGATCATGCAGAACCATACGTGGATTCTAACTGATTTACCTGAAGGTTGTAAACCTTTAGGGAGTAAATGGATTCTGAAATGAAAGTTCAGAGCTGATGGATCAATCGATAAGTATAAAGCTCGTCTGGTTGTGAAAGGATTTCTCCAGAAGGATGGATATGATTTCTTTGATACATACTCTCTTGTGATGAGAATTACCTCTATCCGGGTGCTTCTAGCGATTGTTACTTTGCACAATCTTGAGATTCACCAAATGGATGTAAAAACAACTTTTCTAAATGGCGATTTAGAAGAGGAAATCTATATGGTACAACCTGAGGGTTTTGTAAAACCTGGACAAGAAATAAAGGTGTGCAAACTGGTTAAGTCTTTATATGGCTTGAAACAAGCACCTTTACAATGGCACTTAAAATCTGACGAAGTGATGATGTCAAATGGCTTCAAGATAAACGAGTGCGATAAGTGTGTCTACATTAAGAAAACTAATGAGGGATTTGTTATAGTATGTCTTTATGTAGATGATATGTTAATCATGGGTAGCAACCTACGATCCTATTCCCTAATGGCAAAAGTAGAGTTTTAATCTGTCACGTGATGAGGATAAATCTCTGATTTTTAATGATTCTTGTGCAGGTTTTTGACTTGACAGAATACTCGTTTAAGAATCACCTATGTAAGCTAGAAGTGAGGTCCGCTTCTACTGAATGCTTATGAATCCAAAGAAGTTGTCCATGGCCAGAAACGGACACAAACGTGGGAACGGAAGAATTCTGAGACCTTAGTGGGTTGGTACTATTGTCTAGTATACAAAAAGGGGAATAGTTCAAGAATTATGTTCACTAATCCGTCGGTATGCTCGGCAGTATTAACTAAGGAGGGTTAAAGGCCACAAGCCACCTATCCCTATTCTCTATTGTCTCTTAAAGATTGAGCTACGTATTTGCATACATGTTTTCTTTTGGCTATTTTCACTCATGTGGGGGATTGTTGTTAAATCAGATTGAATCAATTTAATGGTGCAGCGAGAATTCGACTTAATGAATTGTGTAGGCGCGATCTACGTTTCGTATAGATAATCGTAGCATTTTGAACTTCTCAAATCCATTTAACAGTGAGTGAGAAATCGTACTTCGAAGTTAAACGGTTGTTTAAGTGTAATTTGTTTATCCCACATTGAATGATAATCAATGTGGAAGGGGGTTTAAAAGTGTTTACATTTTTTGAGTGGAAATCAAGTGGGCCAGCGATATTGTGGACTTTGTGTGAACAAAGCTCACGCGGGCCCTCGGACTTGGGTTCGCCTGTCCGCCTTCGGCGGAGCCGAGCGGAGTCGAGCCCGAGCCCGAGCCCAGACCCGGTCCCGGACTCGGACCCGGACCTTGGATCTTGGGCAATTGGTCCGATTGGGGTGGTATATATGGGTGTCCCGTCGCAACCCAGGCTACCTTTTAGGCTACCTTTTTAGCTGCGTACATTTCAAACGTACGAAAACACGCTCCTGACCGTTCAGGTACGTTTCCAACGTACGAAAACGTCATGCAACTTAATGCATGAACGTTATCACCTGACCAGGTTTAAGATGCCGATTTTGAACGCCATAATGCTGCTATTTATGGACGTCATTATGCTGCCATTATTATCCTCCTGGTGGAACCCCTATATAAGAGTGAGAGTTCCATGCTTCACAACATACCTCAGAAACACAGAACACAACTCAGCACAACATATAAGACATTCTGCATTTTCTCTCGTAGCTCATTCTAAGCTCTTCGAGTTCGCCGGAGCTCTAGTATTTACGGTGCTGTTATACTAGAGACGAAGTCATTTTATCTTTGGGGACGAATTGCCAAAACCGAAGAGCACTATCGGGGCAATTTCGTCTTGTGGAAAGAGTGTAAAACTCGACTCGACTGAAAGGTTCTTTCATCTATTTTCCATCTTCTAATTACTTTGATATTTATACTCCCTGTTTGTGCTCATAATTTCCAACATTTTTTTGTAGGAGGTTTAACTTAAATTTATGGGTTGTTCTGATGGAGCTTGGTCCTGAGAATCTTTATTAAAGGCATGGTGTAGTTTTATTTGCTTGATCTACATTTTTTTTTAGAATTGTAGTGCTAGTTTTCCAGACTTAGTGCTAATATATTTTAAGGCTAAAATGCAAAATTAGTCCACTATCTTTGTGCAGTTGGGAATTTAGTCCACCAAATACACGGGTGGCAATTTTAGTCCGCTAATTTAAAAAAAGTCGCACATTTAGTCCATTTCTGACCTGAAATTTGAATTTTGGCCGGAAATTTGATTTTGACCCGATTTTTGGGGATTTTGACCAGAAAAACCGTCCAACATGCCACATAGGTGCTGACTAGGTTATAATTTGCCACATATTTGCTGATTGGGTTTTTTGTGGAGGAAAAATTAGCTATTTATACAAGCCCTAAAAATCCTTCCTTCTCCCTCGCCGTTGTATTGCTCCTGCAAAAACAAGTTCCTAAAAATCCTTCCTTCTCCCTCGCCACTGCTATACCTTGCTGCTGCTGCTGCAAAAAAAATAAAAATTCCACCATTGAAGACTCTCACACTACAGGGTCGGTGAACTGCTATTGTCTCACAGCACATGGTCGAAGGCGAGCTGTTTTACGAACATCTTGGATGGATGACAACCCAGGCAGGAGGTTTAATTCTTGTCTTCTATGGCCTGTAAGTTGTTTCAGTTCATGGCTTGTAATAAATCTTAACCTAATCCAGTTTTTTTCTCTAAGATTACGAAACAAATTCTTGATTTTTTTTATAGAGTGGAGGGTGTCGCTTCTTTGATTGGGAGGATCCCCCAATGTGCCCTAGATCGAGGGTAATAATACCTGATTTATTGAGAAGGATCAATTCAATGATGCGTGAAAATAGGAAAAAGCTTCTAAAGTTGATGGTTTTGATATTGCTGATCTTTGTAATTGTTGTTTGTTGGATGTGGTCAAAGATGCACGCCGGGAAGAATGAAAATGTCGGAGTGAAAATGGTGAAGGGGATGATGCTAGCTTGAGGGGATTGTAATTTCTAAGTATTATCTAATGTGGCGATTAAGATGTAATAGTTCTTCTGTTAGTTATGTTCATGTAATCCCTCTATGTAATGACATTTGTTTGGACAAATGCAATCTGTTGTTTAATGTAGTCCCTCTATGTTTTCTATGTTTCTATTTTTTGTTTGTATAAAGCTTTAGTTTCTGTTTGTTGTTTGTTTGGACAAATGCATATATGAAGCTAATGTTTCTGTTTGTTGTTTGTTTGAACAAATGCATAAAGATTTTATTTTGTTTGTATACATAAGCCTGTCAATATTCTGTTTGTTGTTTGTTTGGACAAATGCATATATGAAGCTAATGTTTATGTTTGTTTGGACAAATGCATATATGAAGCTAATGTTTATGTTTGTTGTTTGTTTGGACAAATGCATTAAGCTTTTGTTTCAGTTTGTATACATAAGCCTGTCAATAGTGTGTACAAATTCATAAGCCAACAATTACATAAGCCAATAACTACATAAGCCTGTCAATAGTGTGTACAAATCCATAAGCCAACAATCACATAAGCCTGTCAGTAATGTGCCAATATCATTTCTATTCCACTCTAAACAGACTGCCAACACACATGAGAAGTCAATATCATCCACTCTAATAACAGTAGCTAATATCATTTCTAATTCAAAACAGTCTGCCAAAACACATAAAAGCTATTACATAAGTCTGCCAAAACATATCTAAAATTCATATTACATCAAATTCAAATGTCGTAGATGTAATATAAAGTGCCAAAATACATGAGAAGTTAGATAATTCCCATTACATCCAATTCCAACTACATGCCAAAACAAAATCAAATTCATTAGAATTCAGAAAATTCAAGGTGAGAAAGTCCATAGTCAAATAAATTATTTTCTTGATTTCCTAGTCTTCATTGAGAGATCAGAAGTGATGATGGATAAGTTTTTAAACTTCTGACTTCCTTCAGTTGACAGTGGACCTAAAAGTGATGGATTTCCCATTTGAAGCTGTTCAAAAGCTGAAGGTCCAACCTTTAGGACTTTAGGTCTTTCAATCTGAGACATTTGGGTAGGAATTGGATTAGAATCCTCTTTATCTGAAACTAATTGGTCTGGAATTATAGATGACAACAGGGTAGGCTTGCTTTTGTTTGCTGGCCTTGGTGGCCTCTTCACACCAGTTATCCCCTACACATGAAGCACAAATTTAATTCATATTATGTGTCTAATTTATTAAAAAAACAATAATTTATAAGTGTAGAATTACTTACACTTATTGTTCCTTCACTGCAGTTGGTTGACCCTCCTTCACCATTTCCAGGATTAGTACTTCTCAGCTACACAAATGAAAATATAAATTAACATAGTTACAATTTCAAAAGAAAAAAAAATAAAAATAAAGATAACTGGAATTACCTGTTGTTGAACTTCTTCCTCCCCACTATTGTTTGGTGCTCTTTTTCCACATGTGACTACATTATGCCCTTCTATTTCACATTTTCTACATTTCACAGTTTTTTGTTGCCTTTTCATAGCCACTGGTTTTTTTCCTGTGACATGCTTCTTTCTTTTTAAAGCTCTCTCATCAGATTCACACCTTCTTGCCTTTTGTGGTCTTCCAACTCCCCTACCAAAGTTTGGGGGCATAGGTGGAATGTACATGGTCTCATCCCACAACATCTCCCTATTAATGCCCAATATTGCAGAAGCATAAATCTGCTTGTAGGAGTCAACTGTGTAGTAAGGTTCCACAAAATCAGCAGGATCTCTGTTTTCACAATGAATGGCAGCACATACATGTATACATGGTATCCCACTCAACCCCCAACCTCTGCAGCTGCAAAACCAATCATTCAAATTAACATAAAATTGTGCCCCATCATAAGTAGACACCTCATACTTGTTAGAATCACACTTTAGAGTCATGCAATCTCCTAATCTGTCCCAATGCTTTTGCAAAATAATCTTGATCCTAAGACACAATTTGCCACTCCACTTCTTTGAAGCATCTCTGTTCTTCTGAAACCTTTCCATTAGATATTGTCTAATCCACTCCAGCATAGTGAGGATTGGTTTTTCCCTAAGCTCTAAAATACACATGTTAAATGTTTCACATGCATTGTTCAAAAGCATGTCACACTTTGAGGCCTCGCTAAAACGTGATCTGCTCCAATGGACTGGAGGCTTGTCATTGAACCATGAAGCAGCATCTTCACTAAGCTCTTTCATTTGTGCCATTCTGTGTTTGAACTCTCCAACTGTGCTTGCTTGTGCAGCCCTCCAATGTGAAATCTTAAAAGATAATCCCCTATAACCAGCTTTGATAAAGTTGTTATGCATATGCCTCACACAATATCTATGGTCACTACCTGGAAACACCTCATTAAAAGCTTGGATCAGACCTTTTTGTTTGTCAGATATGAATGTGAATTCATATTCTCTGAACATATTCAAATCCCTCTTCAATACAGCGAGAAACCAAGTCCATATTTCCCCATCTTCCTTAGACACCACAGCATAAGCAAGTGGATAGATGTTATTATTTGCATCTATACCCACTGCTGTTAGCAAAACCCCCTTATGTGGCCCTTTCAGATGTGTTCCATCAACACCAATAAATGACCTACAACCTGCCTTGAAACCTTCTTTCATTGCACTAAAGCAAGCATAAAACTTTCTAAACCTCAAACTTCCATCTGCATCATCCTCAGAGTCCATGATTATTGTTGACCCTGGATTTGACCTTCTAAACTCTTCACTGTAATCCCAAAGTTTATTATATTGTTCATCAGGAGTACCCTCAATGATTTCAATGATCCCTTGTAACATTTCACCTCAGTGCTTTCACCACATCTTTCCTCCAACTCCTCACATTTCTCTTAGGATCTGTTCTGAAGTTATCTAGGAATTTCTGTGTCAGCCAAGTAGATTTTATATTATGGACATTAAATGACTCACAACATGAATGCTTAGGGTTATACTTGCAAATATAAAAATAGGCAGCATCTTTATTCTTATTCAAATGCATCATCCAAGGACAGTCATGATCCTTACACACAGCATAGACCCTAAATGAATCATTTTTGGTGAATTTTAATGATCTCCTGGTCTTGATTGCATGTGATTGGACATCTTTCATAAATTCTTTCTTTGTACTAAACTCCATCCTTAACTCAAACACAGGATCAAAGAGAAGCTCAGGGTTAAAAGCTGGATATGTGGCTTCACCATCTTCATCATCAGACACTCTATGACAATACAGATTACCTTCATAGTCCACAATATCCTTTTCCCCAGAATCAACACATTCTTCATCAGCATCAAGGCCTCCATCCTCAGCTTCTTTTGGTGCATCTACATTTTTTTCAAACAACTGATCATCATCTTCACTCTCACTTACCATGTCATAGTCACTATCTACCAAATCACTTTCTTCAAACTCAATTGTTGTGTCACCCTCTTGACCATGATCACCCCAATCTCTAGCATTACTTGATATGTCTCTCTCTTCATTGCCCCCACCCTTCTCCCCAGGCCCACCTGATTTTTCTCTCACTTCATTGTCCCCACCCTTTTCCCCAGCCCCACCTGATTTTTGTATCACTTCATTGTCCCCACCCTCGTCCCCCTCATCATCATCATCCTCCATCTCATCATCATTCTGTTGCACTGCCTCAACATAGACATGCATCTCCCTAGTTCTCAAGCACTGCTTATATAGCCACATCAAGTCCTTATCTTTAACAATCAACTTAAAACCCCCATCACATAACATATACAATCTCTTATGTTCAACTTTCAAATGAACTTTAACCCATATATCAAGATTGTAAATTGTCATGTGAGCTTCATCTGCATAGTCAAAATTTATTTCCTGTCCTCCATTATATCTTGCAGTTGGAGTATTCTCAAATTCACCACCAAAGTGCATGACCATAGTTAGATTGGAAGAATCGCGGGCTGTAACAACAAGATTAAATGCGAAAAATTAGAACTTTTTCACTGTACACATCATTGTAATAGAAAATCTAATTCATTAAATTATATATAAATAAAATATTACTATCAAGTACAAGTCAAATTGGTGAGACCCCACATGCTCCAGTTCTAGCAAACAACAAAGACATAAAGGGAACAAAAAAGGGGGGAATCACGGACAAAAAGGGGAGGAATCACGGGCAACCCCACATGGTTGTTTACCCACTGTGAATCACGAGCAAAATACACACACACACACACACACACACACACACATATATATATATATATATAAAGAACGTTCGCACCACCAAACTAATTCAAACATAAACAACCTATGTATACGAATGAGGGCACATAAAACTCACCATAACGAGGTTCTTCCATGTCGGCATGCCTCAGTCCTCGCACGAATACCATTTCGAAGCTTTAATTGTTAGATTGGGGCTCTTACTACTTGTTAAATTGGGGCTCTTACTGCCTCAGACCTCGCACAATCTGAACTTTTTCAGAGGATTATAGGATTAGGGTTTACGATTGTGTTTTATATGAGTTGGTGTTCCAGTCTAACAAGAAGAAAACGGGCATGATTGGAAATGAAAGGACACCATTTCTGGCAGGAATTAGGTTTAGGATTAGGGAAATGAAATCAGGCGTTTGGGCTCCCAAGTCTTCTTCGTTTTTTTTATTTACTTTATTTTATTATCTTTGTTTTAATAAAAACCCAATCAGCAAATATGTGGCAAATTATAACCTAGTCAGCACCTACGTGGCATGTTGGACGTTTTTTCTGGTCAAAATCCCCCAAAATCGGGTCAAAATCCAATTTTCGGCCAAAATTCGAATTTCAGGTCAGAAATGGACTAAATGTGCGACTTTTTTTAAATTAGTGGACTAAAATCGCCACCCGTGTATTTGGTGGACTAAAATTCCCAACTGCACAAAGTTAGTGGACTAATTCTGCATTTTATGAATTAAGTGTCATCCACGTGATATGATAAACCTATCGTTAAGTCACTCATTAAATAGAATATATCTAAACAATAGCATTAGTAGCTGGATTGAGGTGCTTGACAATAGTCTGCTGAAGCTCTTCTTTGTTTGCTCCAACAACCTAGTCTAATATTTTGTCTAAATTGAGGAAGATGAAGGTTGGCGATCAACAAAATGGCAAGACACTATGCTAATATTATTCACGTGTGGTGCTATTATTGTCCATATTTTTAAAGATAAGAATACATTTTTACCCAAAAACAATGGTGTTTTTATTTTCAGCAAGTTAGTGCTATTTTCTAAGTAAGGTAGTGCTAGTTGATGAGCAATTGGATGTTATTTATACTATGAATATTAAGCACTAAAGAAATTTAGAAGCTCTGTTAAATGAATAAAAAGTAACTGTATTTTTAGGAATCATGTACGTGGGTTCGATGCTCATATGATTTGTCATTTCATTATGAGTGGCCATAATTTGTGTTAGCAAGATTTTTTTAATTACAAATATATGACCAATATATAATACAAACTGTCGGCGCTGTTGTGGTTACTGTTCACCCAATTTTGCGCTTTTTCGCCACCACTGGGGCTGGTTTGGCGCTTTACATCGTCCTAATAATCACCCCTTTCATTGGTATGTTTTTGTTTTTGTTTGTTAATTTAATTCATTTTATTGTCTTCTTGTGGTTGAATTAGTGTTTTTTTTTTTTAATAATTTTGTTATGATGGAGGGTAAAATTTGTTAGATTTTTTATTTGGCAGTTTTGTGTCCGTTGTATTACTATTACCAGAAGCACCCTTGGAATTACTTTATTCTTGGGATTTTTACTCTGTCGCTTGCGTTTGCTGTGGGGTTGACATGCGCTTTCACCAGCGGTAAGTGATTCTTTGATTGATTATTAAGTTTCAAGATGATTCGATTTATGAATGAGTTTGTGAATTGATTGGGTTTAAAAAATAAATAAATAATTTATTTGAAGTACTTTACAAGTTCTCCGAACTTGTATTTGCAGTTTGAGTTGTCACACACGCAGAAAAAAAACACAATGGTACATATTAAATTCTTTTGGGCTTGTGGTACATAAAAGCTTGATATGATTATTTGTGTTTTAAATGCAATGTATGTTAGAAATTCGAAAGTTTCGAAATAAGATTTCTTGATATATATATATATATATATATATATATATATATATATATATATATATATATATATATGGTTGCAAATTCATTAAGATGTGCAAATACATAATATAGATAACAGCCAGTTCAATGTATGATATTGAGTAATTGCGATGTGAGATACTTATGTCAAATTGAGATGATGATTAAATTTGGTGACATTTGAAAATGTGAATGGTGGCAGGAAAAGTGATTCTGGAGTTTATTATCTTGACGGCCGCTGAGGTCGTCAGTCTCACTTTGTACATATTTTGGGCAGCAAGGAGAGGCCATGATTTCATTTTCCTTGGACCTTTCTTGTTCGGCGCCGTTATCGTTCTCATGATGTTTGCCCTGATTCAGGTGTGTGAATTTGCATTTATGGTTATTTACATAAATTGCCACTGGTTATTTTGTTTTCGTAGTTGTTCGTGATTATTGTGTCTTAATTAGACATATTAAGATGATGGGTTATATTCCCACTGGGTAGGGTTAGTGTGATGATCTACGGATATTCTTCTGTGGATATATCATATACGACACGGATAATCTGATCAAACGATATACGTACGATGAGTACATATGGGCAGTTGTGGCACTGTATTTAAATGTGATCAATCTCTTTCTCTCTTTGTTGACAGTTGAGAGTTGAGAAAATGTTGGAACTTTTTTTTAATTGGTATAAATATATGGGGTGTAAATAATGTTTATGTCCTTGTTAGTTCTAATTATGCCGAATTGTATACCCAGTAATGGCGTTGATGAATTTGTGTTTTGATAGTTTTTCTGAATACCAAATTTCTTAAGGTAGTAACAAAAGTGTTCCCTTTGCTTACATTTCAATGTGCAACAAAATGGGTAATGATACATTTTTTCGCCTTCTTACAAATACTTTAGCTTGACCTAATCCAGCTGATAAAAAATATTAAGACAATTACTTATATTCGTTAACCAAACAACAAAAATTAATGAAAAGTACTTGATTGCACTGAACCACATCTTGTGCTTGTTAGAGCACATCATAAGCTTTACTCTTTTTTGTGAACTCCTTGTTTTTCAAATAATTATTTTTTTACCATATAAAGTAGTGGTGTCGTAAGTTAATTTATACCATGAATCAAAAATACACAAACAAGCATTTGCAAAATAAATGAGCTGTTTGACAGAAAAGTATAAATTCTAGCAATCAAGACATTGTTAGCACTGGAGTCAAATTACAATATCAGGAAAGAATAAGGTGTTAGTTACAATAGCAGCAAACAATAAATAGTAAAACTATTGCATAAGAAATAAAATGCTCAACATATATTGGCCTTTCTTCGCATCTCATATATATATCTTTCATTTCAAGTAACACATTTGGTTGGCCGATTTCTTTTTCAACCCACTTATCCAACTCCCTTCACCCATACATATCTCCATGTGCCGCATAACACAATCACGTTGATTTGTTTTGTTACTATGCATTATCCAAAAATAAAGCTCAACCTTTGTAGAAATTTATATGTATATTATATGTATATAAAATGCAGAGAAATGGAGAGAACTGTAATATTCATTCGTTGATCATTCATTATAATAATTGGCTTTTTGTCCCCTTTTATACTATCTGTCACAATTAGCTAGAAGACAAGAAAGAGAGAAAACCGTTTACAAAGGWGCCAGCTCATATTTTTTACTGTGTGTGTGCATGTGCATGGAAATTCATTTGCATGTTTTGACTTGGTCAACAACCTTCTCCATGGTTTTCGATGACTGGTTAGGAAAGGCGGCGAAATATTTATGGTCTTCTTTTCTAACTGCTTCCTCCACATTATCTGGTGGGTTGGTTTAGCAACCAGTTGCTGCATATATTTACCAGTGTAGCATAAAGAAATAATGATTTAAGCTAAGTAACATAAAACATACAGTAGCTGTAATATTAATCTATCTATTAAATTAACATTATAGCACTACTTACCATGAAGTTAGCAAACACATTAACATAGCAATTCAAACACAATAATTTAGCATGAAATTAACACACTATTATATACTAAAATCTTCACTCTATAATAAAACTATAATAAAATTATGAGTTTCGAAGTCCAGCATCATTCTAACATAAAACAAGCATTACAACATATTTCTAACATAAGAAAATTGGCATACCTGAAATTAGCATAACTACAACATATTTCTAACATAGAACCAGCATAAGAAACCATAATCATTTGATAGCCAAGTGTTATCATTTGTTTATTGTTTCGCTTGTTTGTTTCTTAGAGTTTCTTAATTTGATGATATTTGAAGGGAAGTTGGTTTTATGTTTCTTCTGCTCTCTTGAGTGTTCCTGTTCATCTCAAGACTTAATTAGTTTAATTGATAATGTGTTTAAATAATAATTATATTATAAATTGTAAAATTTGAAGGTCTATGGTTTTGAAAATAAGTATAAGTTTGTGATGTTGTTATCAATGTCAGTGAAAATTAAATTAAGAATACAACAAATTAAATTCAGTTCACAAGTAAAAATACTTGTGAACTTGGGTGTACAAATTCGAAAACTATATTACTTATCTTGTTCACGATCAGTACAAAAATATGAAGTAATATAAGAAAACTAAAATATCAAAAACTTGATACTAAATACTTGTCGCCGTGATGACAAGATCTTCTCCGTTGGTTACGCAACTTCAAATAACTTGATAATCTCGAAAAATGGCTCCAAGTAGTCTTCACGTCCTTTCTTCTTGCTGTGCGTCTTGCGCTGCGTCGTTCTCCAAAAATTCGTGCGTCAAAGAAGTGATTACAAGCTTTAGGATTCTCTTATCTTAAATAGACAATCCTAGAATCCTAAACTTGGTAAACAAGTAAAATAAATCCTAAACACAATTTAGGAAAATAAATAAAGTCTTGTACATAAACTAGGAAACAAATAAACTCCTAAATGTAGTTTCCTAACTTATTTTGTGCCCAAGAAAGGCAAATAACAAAATAAGAATTTGATTTGTACTTTTTTGTACACTTTTTTTTACCTTTTTGTGTCGCATTCGCGTGTGTTTTGCTTGCATTTACGAGTTTTAGGAGTCGTTTTGGCCTATTTCGTTAGTTTTAGGTTTTTATAGCTTTTGTGCGGTTTTTAGTCGTTTTTCGTACATTTTTACCCTTTTTCGTATTTCTGGCCGTAGGATGACCAAGCGGTCCCGTACACGCTTGGAGCATCCCACTCGACTCGGATTGGAATGGGCAAAGTAAGAAAACACAGCGTGAACGAGGAGCGACAACCGGCAGACGATTAGAGCAAAATGAGAAAATCGAGCCGGAGCAGCCAAGCTAATCGATCGACTGGCCTTCAGTCGATCGACTGCTCCTCAGTCGATCGACTGAGACGCAGTCCAGCTCGTGATTTTGGACCATTTTGAAGATTTTGCCCCTGCGTTTTTGTATAAATAAGACCAGCTCTCCAACCTTATCTAACAACCCTTCCTTGGTGGAATTTGGGGCTTGCTCCATTTCCTCCAAGCCTTTACATTTCCCATTGCTCAAGAACCCTAGTTTAGTGTAGTTTTAGCTAGCTTAGTGGTTAATCTAGTTTAGCTTAGTTAGTTGTTAGTTAGTTGCTCTTAAGCAAGTGTTGGAGTGAGTGACACCTCCTTCATTTGTGGTGCTTGTAATTTGAAGATTTGAAACTTTTGTGTTCATTGCAATATGATAGTTTTCTTTCCCTTAATTATTATGCTTGTTCTAGATTGATTGTTCTTGTTGTTGTGTTGGATATTAGATTTAGTTTGTTTTGTTGTTCATTACTTCTTGAATCCTCCTTTGAATTTTCTAGCTTGTAGTTCTTGTTGTTCTTGCAAACTCCATTGATGCACTCTCTTTTCAAGCTTTTTACTCTTTTAGCCAAGAATGCTCTTAGTCCTTAAAAGTTGTATGAAGATTTCTTCTTTGGTAATTTGTCTTGTTCAATTTAAAAGCCTTTGACTTTTCTCAATTTCAAATGCTTGATTTTTTCCTCCATGAATTATCTTTTAATTGTAAGCTTAATTTGATGCAATTGGTTTAGTAAATATGGGTTTAGGGTTTAGGTTCATTTAGAACCATTAGTCGGAGCTTGTCGAGAATTGGGATTGACGACCCCAACACTTAGTCGACAATTTGGGATTGACAACCCCGAATCGTGGATTAAGTGCTCGGCGAAAACCGATTAATCGTGGAGACGAACCGAACACACTAAACCCTCATTTTCATTATTTTCATTAAAGTCCTCTTTTAAATTCAAAACTAAAATCAAACCAATGACGTAATGCTTTCGTAGATTAGATTAGTGTAATTTAGCTTAACAAGAGAGTGACTAAATACACCGACCGCCGATTATATCTATCCTCGAGAGACACGACTCGGGAGAACTTACCGCTCTACAATCGACTCCGTACTATTGCGGAGAAGATTTCTTAGAGTGTTAAGAATTACTCGATCAAATTTTGTCGCCGTTGCCGGGGATAGATTAAGGCTAATGGTATTTTTAATTATCTCTCTTATTATTTTAGTTGGTAGTTAGTTTAGATTTTTGTTTTACTTTCGATGCTCGTAATCCTTTGTTGAGTGTTGTGTTTGCAAGGTACTCATTC
>BMAC01000163.1:1491591-1537828 GCA_014905375.1 Phtheirospermum japonicum
TATAATATATATATATATATGGTTGCAAATTCATTAAGATGTGCAAATACATAATATAGATAACAGCCAGTTCAATGTATGATATTGAGTAATTGCGATGTGAGATACTTATGTCAAATTGAGATGATGATTAAATTTGGTGACATTTGAAAATGTGAATGGTGGCAGGAAAAGTGATTCTGGAGTTTATTATCTTGACGGCCGCTGAGGTCGTCAGTCTCACTTTGTACATATTTTGGGCAGCAAGGAGAGGCCATGATTTCATTTTCCTTGGACCTTTCTTGTTCGGCGCCGTTATCGTTCTCATGATGTTTGCCCTGATTCAGGTGTGTGAATTTGCATTTATGGTTATTTACATAAATTGCCACTGGTTATTTTGTTTTCGTAGTTGTTCGTGATTATTGTGTCTTAATTAGACATATTAAGATGATGGGTTATATTCCCCACTGGGTAGGGTTAGTGTGATGATCTACGGATATTCTTCTGTGGATATATCATATACGACACGGATAATCTGATCAAACGATATACGTACGATGAGTACATATGGGCAGTTGTGGCACTGTATTTAAATGTGATCAATCTCTTTCTCTCTTTGTTGACAGTTGAGAGTTGAGAAAATGTTGGAACTTTTTTTTAATTGGTATAAATATATGGGGTGTAAATAATGTTTATGTCCTTGTTAGTTCTAATTATGCCGAATTGTATACCCAGTAATGGCGTTGATGAATTTGTGTTTTGATAGTTTTTCTGAATACCAAATTTCTTAAGGTAGTAACAAAAAGTGTTCCCTTTGCTTACATTTCAATGTGCAACAAAATGGGTAATGATACATTTTTTCGCCTTCTTACAAATACTTTAGCTTGACCTAATCCAGCTGATAAAAAATATTAAGACAATTACTTATATTCGTTAACCAAACAACAAAAATTAATGAAAAGTACTTGATTGCACTGAACCACATCTTGTGCTTGTTAGAGCACATCATAAGCTTTACTCTTTTTTGTGAACTCCTTGTTTTTCAAATAATTATTTTTTTACCATATAAAGTAGTGGTGTCGTAAGTTAATTTATACCATGAATCAAAAATACACAAACAAGCATTTGCAAAATAAATGAGCTGTTTGACAGAAAAGTATAAATTCTAGCAATCAAGACATTGTTAGCACTGGAGTCAAATTACAATATCAGGAAAGAATAAGGTGTTAGTTACAATAGCAGCAAACAATAAATAGTAAAACTATTGCATAAGAAATAAAATGCTCAACATATATTGGCCTTTCTTCGCATCTCATATATATATCTTTCATTTCAAGTAACACATTTGGTTGGCCGATTTCTTTTTCAACCCACTTATCCAACTCCCTTCACCCATACATATCTCCATGTGCCGCATAACACAATCACGTTGATTTGTTTTGTTACTATGCATTATCCAAAAATAAAGCTCAACCTTTGTAGAAAATTTATATGTATATTATATGTATATAAAAATGCAGAGAAATGGAGAGAACTGTAATATTCATTCGTTGATCATTCATTATAATAATTGGCTTTTTGTCCCCTTTTATACTATCTGTCACAATTAGCTAGAAGACAAGAAAAGAGAGAAAACCGTTTACAAAGGTGCCAGCTCATATTTTTTACTGTGTGTGTGCATGTGCATGGAAATTCATTTGCATGTTTTGACTTGGTCAACACCCCCCCCCCCCCCCCCCCTCTTCAGAGACAGAGATGGGCCATGATGATCCACAATTCCCATCTTTCCTAGAAGAAAATGCAACTGTGTAGAAGGAAGAGCCTTTGTGAATAAGTCTGCTAACTGCAAAGATGAGGTCACAAAACGAGGACTGAGAAAGCCATTCTTGAAGTGATCACGAACCAAGTGACAATCGATTTCTAAATGTTTAGTACGTTCATGAAATACTGGATTCTCAAGAATGTGAAGAGCTGCCATGTTATCACACCAAAGAGGTATTGGAGTTGGAATATGAAGCAAAAAATCTGCAGCAACATAAGATATCCATTTAAGTTCACAAACTGTAGAACCAAGAGCCCGATATTCAGCCTCAGCTGAGGAACGGGAAACTGTATTTTGCTTCTTTGTTTTCCATGAAACCAAACATTTAACCAAAAATATGAAATAACCTGTTAGAGATCTTCTAGTGTCCGGACAGGATCCCCAATCAGCATCACTATAGGCAGCTAGATTATCAGGGGAATTAGTGGGATAAAACAGACCTTGGGAAGGATTTCTCTTGAGGTACCTAACCAAATGCAGAGCAGCATCCTAATGAGCATCAGATGGGGAATTAACAAATTGGCTTAGTTGTTGAACAGAATATGTAATATCTGGTCTTGTAAAACTAAGGTAGAGCAACCTTCCTACTAACCTTTTGTATTTAGAAGGATCATGGAAGGGAGCAGTGAGGTCAGCAATGAGTTTCAAACCAGGAGGCAAAGGAGTATTCTCAGGCTTACAGCCAGTCAAGCCTGTGTCTTTCAAGATATCAAGGATATATTTTCTTTGGTGAAGATAAGTGCCTTGAGAGCCCCTTGCTATTTCAACACCCAAGAAATATTTTGCTGATCCAAGATCTTTGATGCTGAATAGATTATCCAGATAAGATTTCAGATCATCAATAAGTGAGGCACTATTCCCAGTTATTAAGACATCATCAACATATATGAGAAGAGCCAAAAGAAATTTTCTGATTTCTGTATGAAGAGACAATGATCATGTCTTGATTGAGTGAAGCCAAATAGTAGCAATTTTGCACAAAATTCATTGTTCCATTCCCTAGAGGCTTGTTTCAAACCATACAAGCTTCTTTCAAGTTTGCAAACTTGGCCTGGAGTAGCTTTAGTGTAGCCAGGTGGAGGAAGCATAAATACTTCTTCATGTAAGTATCCATGTAAAAATGCATTGTTTATGTCAAGTTGACAAACCAGGACTTAGAAGTGGCTAGGGCAATGAGCAATCTTACAGTTTCCAATTTTGCAACAGGAGAGAAGCTGTCAAAAAAATCCACTCCAGGCATTTGATGAAAACCTTTGGCCACTAATCTAGCCTTGTACCTTTCCACAGATCCATCTGGATTCATTTTCACTTTGTATACCCACTTGCAGCCAATAGGTTTCTTTCCTAGAGGCAAATTGGTAAGAGTCCATGTGTTATTATCCTCCAAAGCTTTCAACTCCCTCTGCATGGCAGCTATCCATTCTGTGGATTTGCAGGCCTGATTATAAGAAGAAGGTTCTGTAACACAATCTATGTTATTCAAGAAGGCCAAGTAATCCTTTGTAAACAAGGGTGAGGATGTGTAAGGAAAGGTGGATATGGAATATGGTTCACCATCAGCAACTGAGACCCTTTCTTTTGGATGTGTATGAGTAGTGTGGCAATTCATTACATATTCTGAATGCCAGGTTGGTGTTTTTCTTATTCTGGAACTTCTTCTTTCAGTGATCTCTGGGGATGAGTTGGTTGGAGTAACTATGTCAGGAGATTCAGTTGAATTTTCAACACATGGCAGAGGAATATCATTAGTATAAGGGGTTAAATCCTTGTATGGTAAAATATGTTCAAGAAAGACTACATCTCTGGAGGTAAAGATGCTTTCTGACTCAATGTCATATAGTCTGTAGCCCTTCTGTCCATTAACATATCCTATCATTATGCATTTTGAAGCCCTTGGTGTAAACTTGGATTTGTTTGGAGCTGTGTTTGTTGCATATGTGAGACATCCCAAAACCCTCAGTGATAAAATATCTGACTGATAGCCATATAATATCTCAAAAGGTGATTTCCACTTTAACACTACACTTGGAGTTCTATTAATTATGTAGGAGGCTGTAAGAATAGAGTAGGGCCATAGCTTTGAGGGAGTTTTGGATTCAAACATCAAGGACCTGGATACATCTAGGAGATGTCTGTGTTTCCTTTCAACTACTCCATTTTGCTGTGGAGTGTAAACACAGGTATGCTGATGTTGTATTCCTTGTGTTTTCAGAAGATCCTGACAGTCCTTTCCCATGAATTCTGAACAATTATCTGTTCTGATCATTTTAACTCTCCTGCCAAACTGTGTGGGAACCATTAAGAAGAAATCTCTTAGGATAGAGATGGAGTTTGATTTGTGGCTCATCAGAAAAGTCCATGTTGCCCTGCTGTAATCATCTACAACTGAGAGCATATAAGGTGTGTTTGTGACTGAGTAATGGTTATATGGTCCCCATATGTCCACATGTATCAATTCAAGAATGTCTGTGCTTTGTATGCTGCTGGATGGAAAAGGTAGTCTGCTTTGTTTGGAGACATGGCAGACATCACATGGTGTTGACTGTTTACTTAGCTGTGTGAGACATTGATGTTTCATAGCTGGAATGTGTTGGAGTGTATGAGCAGAAATATGTCCAAACCTCTTGTGCCAAATATCAAATGGGACATCATGATTAGCCAAGAAGCTACTTGTTAATGTTGCAGCTTTTGAAGTATTTGGTGAAAGGACATAAAGTTTCCCAATGAGTTCACCTCTTGCTATAACCAGGTTTGTATCTGTGTTCTGAAGTGTACAATGATCTGAGTAGAATGTGCTTTTTATTCTTGACTGTGCTGCAATCTGTGCCACTGATAGAAGATTGTATTTGAAGGATGGCACCAGGAGAACATCTGTAAGGTGAAGTGTATCACTCAAGTAAACCTTTCCTGTGTGAGTGACCTTCTTTTGTGATCCATCAGGTAAGTACACTGAGATGTGACAGCTGATAATGGTGAGTTCAGTCATCATTCTTTCATCATTGCACATGTGCTTGCTTGCTCCAGTATCAATTATCCAGCTTCCAGGTTCAACTGAATAATTTGTAGACAAAGCAAAGTGCAAGGTTGGATCGTTCTCATAGTCAACCAGATTAYCATAGCTATTTCCTGTCCTTTGTTCATTTGAATCCCCTTTGTCTGAAAAYTACTTGGTGATTTCTTGTTGAATCAAAGAGGCAATGTCAATTTGATTAGACATGGGGTTTTGGGAGTCTGTCATGTTTCTTGAACCATTTGTGTCTGATGTATTGCTTATGTTTGCATGAACTCYGTTCCTTTMCTCCTTAAGGTCTTTGTACCAATCWGGAATGCCATGCAATTTAAAACATTCTGACTTTTCATGCCRAGTACCTTTGCAGTGATCACATATGAGGTGATATTTATCTTCTTTGCTTCTTCTTGTTTGGAACTTTCCTGATGAATTTCCAGAACTTGAGTTCCAATTGTTCTGCATATTTCTCCCAAAATTGTTGTTTCTGGCTTGAAATCCAGAATTTTGCCCTTTGTTGCTTCCAAAAATTTTCCCTGTATTTCCAAATCTAGATAACAAAGCTGAATTGTCATGTGTCTCAGCATTTGTCATCTATAAACTTCTCTGTTTCTCAACTCTTCATACCATTGAGTAAGATTTGTTAATTGTAGGCAAAGGATCCATCAACAATATCTGACTCCTAACATGCTCATAGCTGTCATTTAGTCCCATCAGAAACTGCATTAACTTTCTATTCTGCTCAACATCATATAATCCTTTTGCAGATCCACAAGTACATGTTGGAAAAGGAATTAACACAGAATATTCATCCCATAATTTTTTTAATTTTGTAAAATATACCGCAGCAGTATTATTTCCTTGAGAGAGTGTAGCAATTTCCTTCTCTAGCTGGAATAACAATGGGCCATTACTTTCCCCAAATCGTTCACATATATCAATCCATAACTCTCTAGCTGAGTCAACATATAAGAAGGCTTCGACTATATCTTTAGATATTGAGTTCAAAATCCATGATGTGATCATGTAATCTACTTTACGCCATTGATCATACGAAACGGAATCAGATTGGGGCTTAGTGATTGAGCCATTTATAAACCCTAACTTATTTTTTGCGCTAAGAGAAATTTTAATAGATCGACTCCATGGAAGGAAATTGTTACCGGTGAGCTGTGTAGATACTAAAGCCATCCCAGGATGATCTGATCCTTGCATATGCATTAGGTCTTCTTCTCGGAATGCGATTTGAGTTGTAGATGATGAAGATGCATTGGAATTCAATGTCGGCCAAGCGTTCGCCGTGAGTTTATGCGCCATCGTCAAGCTCTGTTTCTGTATTTGAATTGCAGTTTTGAAGATGATTTCAAAAACTTGCTCTGGATACCATGTAGAAATTTATATGTATATTATATGTATATAAAACGCAGAGAAATGGAGAGAACTGTAATATTCATTCGTTGATCATTCATTATAATAATTGGCTTTTTGTCCCCTTTTATACTATCTGTCACAATTAGCTAGAAGACAAGAAAGAGAGAAAACCGTTTACAAAGGAGCCAGCTCATATTTTTTACTGTGTGTGTGCATGTGCATGGAAATTCATTTGCATGTTTTGACTTGGTCAACAACCTTCTCCATGGTTTTCGATGACTGGTTAGGAAAGGCGGCGAAATATTTATGGTCTTCTTTTCTAACTGCTTCCTCCACATTATCTGGTGGGTTGGTTTAGCAACCAGTTGCTGCATATATTTACCAGTGTAGCATAAAGAAATAATGATTTAAGCTAAGTAACATAAAACATACAGTAGCTGTAATATTAATCTATCTATTAAATTAACATTATAGCACTACTTACCATGAAGTTAGCAAACACATTAACATAGCAATTCAAACACAATAATTTAGCATGAAATTAACACACTATTATATACTAAAATCTTCACTCTATAATAAAACTATAATAAAATTATGAGTTTCGAAGTCCAGCATCATTCTAACATAAAACAAGCATTACAACATATTTCTAACATAAGAAAATTGGCATACCTGAAATTAGCATAACTACAACATATTTCTAACATAGAACCAGCATAAGAAACCATAATCATTTGATAGCCAAGTGTTATCATTTGTTTATTGTTTCGCTTGTTTGTTTCTTAGAGTTTCTTAATTTGATGATATTTGAAGGGAAGTTGGTTTTATGTTTCTTCTGCTCTCTTGAGTGTTCCTGTTCATCTCAAGACTTAATTAGTTTAATTGATAATGTGTTTAAATAATAATTATATTATAAATTGTAAAATTTGAAGGTCTATGGTTTTGAAAATAAGTATAAGTTTGTGATGTTGTTATCAATGTCAGTGAAAATTAAATTAAGAATACAACAAATTAAATTCAGTTCACAAGTAAAAATACTTGTGAACTTGGGTGTACAAATTCGAAAACTATATTACTTATCTTGTTCACGATCAGTACAAAAATATGAAGTAATATAAGAAAACTAAAATATCAAAAACTTGATACTAAATACTTGTCGCCGTGATGACAAGATCTTCTCCGTTGGTTACGCAACTTCAAATAACTTGATAATCTCGAAAAATGGCTCCAAGTAGTCTTCACGTCCTTTCTTCTTGCTGTGCGTCTTGCGCTGCGTCGTTCTCCAAAAATTCGTGCGTCAAAGAAGTGATTACAAGCTTTAGGATTCTCTTATCTTAAATAGACAATCCTAGAATCCTAAACTTGGTAAACAAGTAAAATAAATCCTAAACACAATTTAGGAAAATAAATAAAGTCTTGTACATAAACTAGGAAACAAATAAACTCCTAAATGTAGTTTCCTAACTTATTTTGTGCCCAAGAAAGGCAAATAACAAAATAAGAATTTGATTTGTACTTTTTTGTACACTTTTTTTTACCTTTTTGTGTCGCATTCGCGTGTGTTTTGCTTGCATTTACGAGTTTTAGGAGTCGTTTTGGCCTATTTCGTTAGTTTTAGGTTTTTATAGCTTTTGTGCGGTTTTTAGTCGTTTTTCGTACATTTTTACCCTTTTTCGTATTTCTGGCCGTAGGATGACCAAGCGGTCCCGTACACGCTTGGAGCATCCCACTCGACTCGGATTGGAATGGGCAAAGTAAGAAAACACAGCGTGAACGAGGAGCGACAACCGGCAGACGATTAGAGCAAAATGAGAAAATCGAGCCGGAGCAGCCAAGCTAATCGATCGACTGGCCTTCAGTCGATCGACTGCTCCTCAGTCGATCGACTGAGACGCAGTCCAGCTCGTGATTTTGGACCATTTTGAAGATTTTGCCCCTGCGTTTTTGTATAAATAAGACCAGCTCTCCAACCTTATCTAACAACCCTTCCTTGGTGGAATTTGGGGCTTGCTCCATTTCCTCCAAGCCTTTACATTTCCCATTGCTCAAGAACCCTAGTTTAGTGTAGTTTTAGCTAGCTTAGTGGTTAATCTAGTTTAGCTTAGTTAGTTGTTAGTTAGTTGCTCTTAAGCAAGTGTTGGAGTGAGTGACACCTCCTTCATTTGTGGTGCTTGTAATTTGAAGATTTGAAACTTTTGTGTTCATTGCAATATGATAGTTTTCTTTCCCTTAATTATTATGCTTGTTCTAGATTGATTGTTCTTGTTGTTGTGTTGGATATTAGATTTAGTTTGTTTTGTTGTTCATTACTTCTTGAATCCTCCTTTGAATTTTCTAGCTTGTAGTTCTTGTTGTTCTTGCAAACTCCATTGATGCACTCTCTTTTCAAGCTTTTTACTCTTTTAGCCAAGAATGCTCTTAGTCCTTAAAAGTTGTATGAAGATTTCTTCTTTGGTAATTTGTCTTGTTCAATTTAAAAGCCTTTGACTTTTCTCAATTTCAAATGCTTGATTTTTTCCTCCATGAATTATCTTTTAATTGTAAGCTTAATTTGATGCAATTGGTTTAGTAAATATGGGTTTAGGGTTTAGGTTCATTTAGAACCATTAGTCGGAGCTTGTCGAGAATTGGGATTGACGACCCCAACACTTAGTCGACAATTTGGGATTGACAACCCCGAATCGTGGATTAAGTGCTCGGCGAAAACCGATTAATCGTGGAGACGAACCGAACACACTAAACCCTCATTTTCATTATTTTCATTAAAGTCCTCTTTTAAATTCAAAACTAAAATCAAACCAATGACGTAATGCTTTCGTAGATTAGATTAGTGTAATTTAGCTTAACAAGAGAGTGACTAAATACACCGACCGCCGATTATATCTATCCTCGAGAGACACGACTCGGGAGAACTTACCGCTCTACAATCGACTCCGTACTATTGCGGAGAAGATTTCTTAGAGTGTTAAGAATTACTCGATCAAATTTTGTCGCCGTTGCCGGGGATAGATTAAGGCTAATGGTATTTTTAATTATCTCTCTTATTATTTTAGTTGGTAGTTAGTTTAGATTTTTGTTTTACTTTCGATGCTCGTAATCCTTTGTTGAGTGTTGTGTTTGCAAGGTACTCATTCAGGAGCCCGATGCCGCCCGCCTACACTCACGACGATCAAAGGATGTCTCCGCCGCTCGATTTGATCCGGCCGAGGATGGCAAACTACCGAGCGAGTTTGTCATACGAGGACCCTAATATCCAAACTCCCACATATCCAAACCCTTATATCCAAACTCCGAATATCCAAACCCGTACACCACTCCCCCAAGCTATCGGGTCCCCTCGACTTACGATGACCCGTACGCTTCGATCGGTGAAGAAATGGGCCCCCTCTTTCGATTATTCCGGCCCAAGCCCTTCTTATTCTCCACCGATTTCGTATCCTCATAACCCGAGCATGGATCCGTACGCACCGACTCGTGGTCTTTATGATCTGAATTTTGATGATCCATATGCGCAACTCGCCCCGCCTTCTTCTTACCCGAGTTTTGACTCGTATGCTCCCCAAATTAATGATTCATATTCTTGGAGCTACGACTTTTACGACCTACCCACCTCGAGTTCGTATACTCCGAATGACGACCCGTACGCCTCACTTTCTCAAGATTCGTCTATGCCCCAACTCCCGGACTTTGAGCCTCTCTCATCCGAGCTCGTGGAGGTGATTCGACAATTGGATGAATGCCTTGATCGCATGGAGACTCAAGCAAAGAAAATTGCCAACGATGTGGACGAGCTCAAAACAACCTCATTTTGACGAGATGCCCACCTTTGATGTGGTGGATCCCATGATCGTTGATGGCGATTCAATTCTTAACGGTCTTTTGAAAGAGGTGTGCACGGAGGTGGACATTGAGGGTGAGGAGAAAGGTAAGGAGATCGGCGTTACCCCTCTCGAGTTTTATGAAGAAGTTCTAGAGGAACGTGAGGGGGAGTCGCCTTTGGGGATCCCAACGGCACTTGGAACGTTGAATGCACTCGCTCTTGGTGAGGATGATGAAGTTGTGCCGTTTTTAGAGGATGTGGAGTTGATTGAGCCTCTTTTAACACCACCCGATGCCGTTTGTCTACTCGAACAAGTGGAGGTAGAAGAGGGAGCGGGAGCGGGGGAGGGAGAAGAGATGACGGTTGGGGAGACGAAGGAGTACGTCGACCCATTTTGGGATGATCACATTTGGGTGGTCGACTACTCCCTCTTCCGACCCCCGAAGCAAGCCCACTCTTTTGTTACTTTGACCTACCGGCTTGCTCGACTTTCCCGCCTTGGTGATCTTTGTCACCCGGTGTGTCTACTCGAGAACACCAAGGCGTGGCACGATCGACACCTCTTCTTGGATCCCAGATAGCGTCATTTGTTTAAACCGTCGAGCTATAGACGTTAAAGTAGCGCTTATTGGGAGGCAACCTAATTTGTAAAAAAAAAAAGAAAAAAAAAAGAAAAAAAAACTTTTTATTCGTATTTTATTTTTTGCAACCCTCCGTTTGTTCATTTCTTATAGGTTACTTGTCTCGAATCCCGGGGAGGACTTATGCATGACCATGTCACCACAAGCCCGGAGATAGGGGCGTTTCCTTTTCCCTACACTTTTTACCGCTTTATTTAGCTTAATTTGCAATGAGGACATTGCTAGGTTTTAAGTGTGGGGTGATGGTTAGGGTTCGTCTTAGGATTTTTAATTTGATGCATGCTTGCTTGCGTTAATTTGAGTGGCGTGTGTGTTATTTTTGCTTGGATCCTTGGCGAAGTGATGCGGTTTTGATGATTTGGCAAAAGGACCTCCATGATCGAACCACGAAGTGCCTTCAACTGGGTCATTTGCGTATCAATCCAAGACACATGTGCCCGAAGAACCTGCGCACAAATGGGGACCATATTGGGAAAGCCGGTCCCAACACCACTAGCAACATTAGCCTGGAAAGGCACCTGCCAAGGAAGATCAATAACCCTGGCACCTGTAATATGCTGGCCCCTTAAAGAAAACCAATCAGCCTCCCCAGTAAGGACATCATCAGTATGAAGCGCCAAACCCTGGTTCTCAAGCAGGCTGAAGATCAAAGAGGGAAAGCACAACGATGCGGTAGACCTGGTGGTGGCAAACTTTGTGACAATATCAAACACATGCTGCCCGAAGCTAAATTTGACTCCCCTTCCAAGCTTATACAGAAATTGGGCCTGAGGCCGTGTAACACAAGTGGTGTCCAAGCTTATGCAAAATAGAATACAGAGAAGACAGACGAGTACTAGGCAATTGCTCAAACCAAGCATGAACCAAACCTCCAAACAAAAATGATATAACCTCATTCATATCGTCCACAGTCGAATCACCCCGATATGGCTCAGTGCCAAACAATTCATCAATCAAATCGGGGGTAAAAGAAAACAAAAGGCATGGAAGTTGAGACTGTGGAATACATACCTTTATGATGAAGATAGTCAACCAAGTTTTGTCTCTCAAACAGTTCAACTAGAACTCGGTGCTCAGTGATCATGTGTCGGGTTTGGTATGTATCAAACAACTCCGCGGCCTCGGCAGTCAGAAACTTCTCCGAAAAAGGCACCATATCCTCAAGCTCAAGGGTCCGAGAAGGAGTACCTGAGGAGGACTGGGAGTGAGTAGAGGCGTCTGAAGAAGTCGATGTGGGAGCACGAGAAGCAATCGGAATAGAGGCAGTGCTGGAGGACGAAACAGATGACGAATGATGTGATGTTGGTATGGGGGAACCAACATGAGGAGCAACATAGTCCTCCTTAGCAACCTTCTTTCCCTTCTTGTCCTTCTTGCAGGCAGTAAGAATATCACGAAGAGGCACATCAAAGGATGAGTCAGGAGAATACTCAAAAATCTTAGGATCAAACTCGGGTTGATCTTTACTAACTGGAGACAGAGGAGGAACAGCTGCAGTCAGTCTGGAGGAGCTGGTGACTTCGCCGGTGATAAAATCTAAAATTGTATAAGGAGGGGAAGAATACTCAGTCGCAATGGAACCTGGAGAAACCTTGACTTTCACCGGGCCAGATCTCTTGTCGGCTAACCTCACAAGCTGTTTCCGGTGAGGCGTCTTCTTTGCCGTCAGATTAGGAGCCGAAGGTAACGGAGGCACCGATCCTTCCACCAGAGCAGGGACGTAATCATCATCGTCAAGGTCTGACATCACCGTGACATCCTCCGCAAGATTCATGTGCTCAATTGGCATATTGCGGCGTGGCCCTGCTTTGCTCTTCGGTACAGCGAGTGGTACAACGCCGGGAGGTATGTTGCGCAACCGTCGGGACCTTTTCAAGGTAGGGTTCCCCACTCTTCCAAACGTCTCAGCAACAAACACCAAATTCGGGGGATTATCAACATCTATCTCGTTCCCTGGCTGTCCTGGGAACACTTGTGCTTCAGGGACAGCGTCAATCGGTGGCGGAGCTGGAACAACGTCGCGAGACTCATGTGGCAGCGAGGGCGGTGGTGATGTTGTTACCAGTGGTGGGTTGGAACAGGAACCACCACCGATTTCTTCGCGTATGTCCAGTCCACCAACTCTGGGATAGGGCGCAGGAACCTGTTCACCGGAGTGTCGAAACTCTGCCGGTAACTCAGGAACAGATGAGGACGGGGGCAAGTTCAACATCCTGCAAATTTCTCAAAAACACAAGAGCAAAAAGAAAATCGAGAGAATTGGAGAGAGAGAAGAGAGCTAGAGAGTTTAATCGCAGAAGGGTAATTGGGAAGTGATCAAACGGTAAAAGAATATCCAGTATTTATGCTTTCAAAAAATGACCGTTGCCAAGGAGAGAGAAGAAAAAGAAAATAAAAGGAAAAAGCCCTAATTTTACCTACAGGTGGATTTTGGGGTTAAAACAAGATTTTATTTCCTTCCTAAACCAACCCACCACCCCTTAAAATAGGATACGTGATCAAACCCACTACACCATTATCTCTTCTTTATTTAAAAATAAATAAATTACACAACTCTTAAAACAAAATCGGCCGAAGTAGATAGCTAGATTAATTGAACCATCAGCCCAGTAGTATATATCTTGTGCAATATAAATTATTCTCGCTCCAAATTAAACTCGTTATTACCTGTCCAGCCGTCCGAGTACAACTCCACTGAAACACTTAGTTAGCTAGATTCAAAACACAATTAAGAGAATTCAAGATAGACAAAAACACAAGCAACGGTTCGCACAACAATTAGGCATCTTCCACAAGTATGAATGTCCTATTGGATGCCTAAAAATCATGACCTAAGAAGGTTAAAATTATACACATTTTAGTGACTTTGATCAGTGTTGCTTTTTATTACTGATAACATTATGAACCAACATTGCCTCATGCGAAGTCAATGGAAACTTACCCCTTAACCCAAGTTAATGACTACGTCGAAATCGCTCAAGAAGGTGAAATTTAAAAATTGGATCAATATGTATCCAGATTTTCTTCATCCTTTTAGAGATTTGAAGAGAAATAACTTATCTTCAGCAATTGCTGTTAATACCTCTTGTTTTTGGACCTGGGAGAAAACCATTTTCTGCGGGTAAGCTCCACAATCACCTAATTGAAGAGGTTAGTTTTTTGTCATCACTTTTATTGCAACACTAGACCTTATCTCACTTTCAACCAGACTCAATGCATTTGGATTATGTATGAAAAGAAAAATAAAAATGCATGCAAGAATTATACAGATGTTGTGACTGATATTGATATGGTGTGTCACAACATCACAAACCAACATTGGATCAGACAATGCACATACCGATATCTCTTCTCAAATGAGAGAAGGTCTCGAAATCTAATGCCTTCGTAAAGATGTCAGCAAGCTGATTGTCTGTTCCTATATGCTCAAGGCTAACTATCTTCCTCTCAACCAAGTCTCGAATAAAGTGGTACCTTATGTCAATATGTTTGATTCGAGAATGCTGGACTGGATTTTTCGAGATGTCAATGGCACTGGAATTGTCACACAACACAGTCAAGATACTACTGTGCAGACCGTAGTCTTCAATCATTTGGTTCATCCACAGTAATTGTGTGCACGCACTTCCTGCTGCAATGTACTCGGCTTCAGCTGTAGAAAGAGAAATATAATTTTGCTTCTTGTTGTACCAAGAGATTAGATTGTTACCCAAGAAAGAACAGGCGACTGTAGTACTCTTTCTATCTACCACATCCCCAGCCCAGTCCGAACTAGTATATCCTACAAGTTCAGTACCAGTATCTTTTGTATACCACACACACAGTTCTGTTGTACCAGCAATGTACCTAATAATTCTTTTAACTGCTTTTAGGTGTGACTCCTTTGGATTAGACTGATATCTAGCACACAAGCACACACTATATATAATATCAGGTCTACTTGCTGTCAAATACCGCAGACTCCCTATCATGCTTCTGTACATGGTGTTATCAACACCCTTACCAACATCGTCTCTCGTCACTTTTACAGTTTTTCCCAGTGGCATTTTCTTGTGAGTTTCACTTTCTAACCCGAACTTTTTGACTAAGTTCTTAGCATATTTAGTTTGAGAAAGGAAAATACCATCATCAAGCTGCTTGATTTGAAGACCGAGAAAGTATGAGAGATTACCTTCCATGCTCATCTCAAATGTGTCAGACATTCGAGTGATAAACTCCTTGACCATCTGCTCGTTAGTGGGTCCAAAAATAATATCATCTACATAAATTTGGACGATTAAGATGTGCTTATTGGATTTAAGGAGAAACAAAGTTTTATCAACTTCTCCTCGTCTAAAGTTCAGATAGAGCAAATGTTGAGTCAACCTTTCATACCAAGCTCGAGGAGCTTGTTTTAAACCATATAAAGCTTTGTTCAGTTTTAAAACAAAGTTAGGTTTTTTCGGATCTACAAATCCTTTCGGTTGCTCAACATAGACCTCTTCACTTAAGACACCATTTAAAAATACACTCTTTATGTCCATTTGATGCAATGATATCTTCATATAACAAGCAACAGCAAGTAAAAGTCTTACCGACTCAATTCGTGCAACGGGGGCAAATGTTTCATCAAAGTCAATTCCTTCAATTTGTGTATACCCTTATGCAACCAACCGAGATTTGTTCCTCACAATGTTGCATGTCTCATCAATTTTGTTCTTAAAGATCCACTTTGTCCCAGTTACGTGAGAGTTTTCAGGCCGAGGAACTAAATCCTAGACATCGTTTTTAGCAAATTGGTCCAGCTCTTCTTGCATTGCCTTTATCCAGAACTCATCCTTTAGTGCATCCTCCACACGCTTGGGCTCTATTTTAGAAAGGTATAAAGATTAACGAATCTTAGAAAAATTAGTAGATAGACAGACGTACCTGACCATTTCCTTGAAATTTATCTGTCGTCTTCTTGTACTCCTTTCATATAAATCTCCGATCATTTGGCCCAAGGGATGATTTCTCCGAATTCTTGACGGGATGTCCCTTTGATGGAGGTCAATGGGTTCAGTTGGGTCTTCATCTTCTGATTCAGAATCTGATTCTGCAACGTCTTGAGCTGATGTTGGTTCTGATGTTGAGTTCTCAGCACCAACATTGGTACCAACATCACTCAATTGTCTGGTTTCAGGACCTGCATCTTTGTTTTTAGTACCTGCACTAGCATCTACAGGAAGAGTGGCATTATCCTGAGGATTTTGATCATAAATCAGATCATTATTCTCGGTAGGTTTAAATCCACTCGTGAGATCATCGAACTTGACATTAACAGACTCAAGCATGCTTCGAGTTCTAAGGTTAAACAACCTATATTCATGACTATTTTGGGAATAGCCCATGAAGATGCACTTTTCACTTTTTGAATCCAGTTTAGTTAGATGATTTCTATTATTTAGCACGTAGCAAATACATACAAACACATGAAAATAGCTCAAGTTCGGTTTTTTACCCATCAACAACTCATAGGGGGTTGCACATGACCCTGGTCTAAAATAAGCCCTATTTATAATATGACATGCAGTATTCATAGCTTCAGCCCAAAATCTTTTTGCAATGCCATTGGAAATGAGCATAGTTCTAGTCATCTCAGCAAGAGATCTATTTTTACGTTCAGCTATGCCATTTTGTTGAGGGGTAATAGGTGAAGAAAACTCATGACTAATACCTTCGGAAGTGTAGTATTGAGAGAAAGATGCATTTTAAATTCTTTTCCGTGATCAGTTCTAATCCTACCAATGTTCGCATCAAATCTTACACACAGCCTCTTTTCAAGTTTTTTGAAAGATTCAAAAGTTTCAGATTTTTCTTTTAAAAACTCTACCCAAGTGAAACGAGAAAAATCATCTACAATAACTAAAACGTACCTCTTCACACCTAGGCTTTCCACTTCAAGTGGTCCAATAAGGTCCATATGAAGGAGTTCTAGGCAAGATGATGTGGTGAGACTTTGCTGAACTGGATGTGACACCCTGACCTGCTTTCCTTTCTGGCATGCCTCGCACACCGGGATGATCTTGGTGTTGAGCTTAGGAAGCCCAGACACAGCTTCTTCCTTGTCCAACTTGTCCATCATCTTGTAGTTGACATGCCCGAGCTTTTGATGCCACACCTCAGCATCACTCAATTGAGACAGTTTGCAAAAGGCATCACTTTGGATTTAGTAGCAGTTATCTGAAGTCCTTTCACCAGTGAGAATACATGGTCCATTCTCCTCATAGACTTCACACTTCTCACGGTTGAATTTGACACTAAAACCTCCATCACACAGTTGACTTATGCGTATCAAATTTGCAGTGAGTCCTTCTACCAGCATCACATTTTCCAGAGTTACAACCCCGGGAACATGGAGAGTTCCTTGACCAACTATTTGGCCATTTGCACCTCCACCATACTTTACCTTTCCTCATCGAAATCCGACAATGTTGGAAAGTAGTTCCTCTAATCTAGTAATATGCTTCGAGCATCCACTATCGAGATACCAGGCTCCAGAGACGTGGGATTTCAGAGAGGTATGGATCATATTGCACTTGATGGTATTTTTCTTGACCCACACTTGTTTGAACCTGGTGTTGGTATTGATGTTGGTAACACGGGAACCAACAAGGGATTCTGTAGCCACCTTTGTTCTCTGAAAATGTCTTCTCTCGCCAATAATCTTCCAGCAAAAAGGCCAAATGTGACCTGGTTCACCACAATGACGACACACGAACCGCCTCCTTCTCTTCTTGTGGCGTTTGGATGGTTTTTGTTCTTGGTTGGATACTTGTGTTGACTGATTTGGTTTATAACCAATTCCATGTTTTGAGATTTCTGGGAAGCTGATCTCTAAGATTTCATCAAGCTTTACCTTCCCTTTGTTCAGATTTGTGATAGTTCCTTGAACCTTTACCAACTCGGTTTTTACCTTTTCCAGCTCAGCATCCTTCTTGGTGAGCGATGTTTCAAAGCGAACAATTATGTCAAGTTGATCATCTTTCTCCTTGGTTAGTTTTTCAACTTCTTTCATGAGATCCTTGACCTTGAGTACCTGTTTTCCCCAACTGACAAACAGTTGCTTGTGCTCAATACTTAACTGCTCTTATTCTTCAAGGTAGTCAGTAGTTTCTGCATTCAGGCACACATTGTTGGTTTCAAGGATACCAACATGGACATCGTCGTCCCACACAACATTAGAGAATAAGGATGGAACAGGTTCAGTTGACTCGAAATCATTGACATCCTTAGTGAAGTTTGTAGAAACCATGCTCTTCTTCTTAAGAGTGTTAGCACACTCATTCTTATAGTGTCCCCAACCCTTAAATTCATGACATTGCACCTCACTGAGTGGTTTTGTAGGACTGGATGCATTGGGAATTGACGAAGTGGACCGAGATCTGGGAAGAGCGCGTCCAGTGAATTTTGGTGTAGACGCCTGTGGCCTGGATTTTGTGCTGGAGCCTCCAATGTTATTCTTCTTCTTCAAGAAATTATTGAAACGTTGGGTCACAAAGGATAATTCGTCCTCCTCAAGCGTAGTCGATTCCATCTTTTTCAGAATCCCATTCAAATCAAACTCCTCATCGTCTCCATCGTTGTCTAGGTTAGCATCTGAGGAGAGAGCCACATTCTTCTCTTTTTGAGTTGGAACCAAGGTGTTCCATCTCATATTGCTTAAGGTTTCCAACTAAGGTGTTGTACTCTATATCATCAATATCTTTGGATTCTTTTATGGCGACCACCTTTATATTATATTTCTTTGTGATTGGCCTCAGTAGTTTTCCCACAAGACGTGAGTTCGTTATTGATTTTCCAAGCTCTCTACACTCCCTTGCAACATCAGAGAGTCTCATGGCGTAGTCCATGATAGATTCCTTTTCGTCCATTCTCATTGTCTCGAAGGTGGACATCAGAATCCTGAGCCTTGATCTCTTTACGCTCTGAGTCCCTTCACACACCTTTTGGAGTGCGTCTCATGCGTCCTTTGCTGAGTGGCAACTCTTGACGACTCTGTAGTAACTTGCATCTACATATCCACACAAAGTGTTGATGCATTTGGAATTCCGTTTTGCAGAGGCTACTTCGTCAGCGGTCCAATCTTCCTCTTTCTTGTCAATGGTATCACCTTCACCATCAGTGACACGTGGCTTTTCCCATCCGATTAGAACGGTTCTCCATGCACGTTCGTCGATGCTCTTTAAGTGCCACCGCATCCTCTATTTCCAGAGGGAATAGTTATCCCCATTGAGGATCAGAGGCCTTGGGTTGCCTTGAGCATCCATAGCACCTAAAAATAAGGATTAGTACTTAAAAGTTTAAGTAACCCGCTCTAAATGCTAATTGTAAAATTTGAAGGTTTATGATTTTGAAAATAAGTATCAGTTTGTGATGTTGTTATCAATGTTAGCCAACACTGGTTAACAACATCAACCAGAGTTAATCAAAAATTATGCAGCAGAAATTAAATTAAGAACACAGCAAATTAAATTCAGTTCACAAGTAAAATACTTGTGAACTTCGGTGTACAAACCCGAAAACTATATTACTTATCTTGTTCACGATCAATACAAAAATATGAAGTAATATATGAAAACTAAAATACCAAAAAATTGATACTAAATACTTGTCGCCGTGATGACAAGATCTTATCCGTTGGTTACGCAATTTCAAATAACTTGATAATCTCGAACAATGGCTCCAAGTAGTCTTCACGTCCTTTCTTCTTGCTGTGCGTCTTGCGTTGCGTCGTTCTCCAAGAACCCATGCGTCAAAGAAGTGATTACAAGCTTTAGAATTCTCTTGTCTTAAATAGACAATACTAAAATCCTAAACTTGGTAAACAAGTAAAATAAATCCTAAACACAATATAGGAAACTAAATAAAGTCTTGTACATAAACTAGAAAACAAATAAACTCCTAAATCTAGTTTCCTAACTTATTTTGTGCCCAAAAAAGGCAAATAACAAAATAGGAATTATTAACAAGAACAAATTTCTCAACATAAATAATTACGAATATGTCCCTCAAATTTAGTCTAATTACAATATAAACTTAGTTATCTTTCAGAATACAAATACTGCCACTCTAAGGTTTATAGCTAACACTTTAGAGGGGTATTTGAAAATTCGAAGGATAACTGAGATTTTTTTATGTTTAGGCTAAACTTTAGGTTAGTTTTTGTAAATATTTATTGATTTTATACAGTTTATCAAGTTCACAAACTTGAAGAGCTTATCATCTGCCATAGGAACCAGAAATTAAGAGTGGTAATTTTGTATTTTCTTCCAAAACTCGATTTCGTGTATAATCGCAAAATAATTTTTGAAGTTTGTTGTTATATTTTAGGTGATTTATGTTGAGGCATGTAATTAATATAATTTGTTTATTATCATCATAATCATTGTGCTTCGAAATAGATTAGGGTGTCTTTAGGTAAACCATTCAATTACTAAGGAGACAATAAAAAGTGAAAATCAAGTGCTTGTTAAGGAAACAAAGTCTGTCATGAAACAAAGTGAACATCCAATTAATTAGCATGCTGGTACATCAGATTTTAAGGATAACCATCATATTAGCACACTCATACTAGATAGCTATTACACTACATATAATTAGCAAACTCATTATAATTAATATACTGTTAATTATATTCTTAGTATACTACCATTAAAATTAACACGATGCCCCTATAATTAGCATATATTTTAACTTACGCCTCAACAAAAATAATTAACATACTACTAAATTTTGCAGCAAGGACCTGTAAAAAGAACGATGCACCAAAATCTATGTGAATTATATTAATTAAATAAAGAAAGGAAAAAGAAAAAAGAAAAAGAAGATTCTTAGAACTTATCAACTAACCTGCCATGCAATGCGGTCAATGTTAAGTGTGAGAAGAAGTGTTTTTGCCCCTAAACGTGCAGAGGCAAGGGCAGCTTCACATCCTGCATGCCCACCGCCAACAACAATCACATCATATATTTCAGTTGATGTGTCCCTGCCATTTTTTAAGCCTGCATAATACACATGGGATAAACAAACCTTTAGCAGCATCTCAAAGTTCCAGTTGATGAAATGCTTCAGATGAGCAGTTTGTTGTTAATTATATAGCCTACAGTCTACATATCAATATTCAAACCTGAAATTGCTGTAACACAAATGGAAAATTGAAGAGCTGGAATGGTATCCAAAGCTGCCAATTTACTAGAACCGACGAGAACCACTCCTACCAAAAAAAAAAAGGTTAAAAAAGAAAAGGATAACAAAATTTACTGAAAAGGCATGTTTAAGAAAAACCTGTTGTAGCTTTGGGATGGCTTGCGATGGCCTTCCTTCGAGCGTCAACAATGGAGAAAGAAAAGTTTCGATAAAAATGGGAGCGAAAATAAACTGCATCACAAAGGTTGAAAGTTAGTTGCACTCAAGAGGCTTATTGTTTATCAAAAAGCTCATATAATGTTAAAAAAAATTAAAAGTGTTGAAAAATTTATTCTTGACAATAATTCATATTTCGTTATTTGTCTTTCTTGGGCACAAAATAAGTTAGTGAACAAGATTTAGGACTTTATTTGTTTCCTAGTTGATGTACAAGACTTTATTTAGTTTCCTATATCGTGTTTAGGATTGGTTTTACTTGTTTACCAAGTTTAGAATTCTAGAATTGTATATTTAAGATAAGAGAATTCTAAAGCTTGTAATCACCTTTTGACGCACGGGACTTTGGAAGCAGAAGACGACGCACGGCAAGAATAGAAGAAGAAAACTACTTGGAGCCATTGTTCTAAATCAACAAGCAATTCGAAATTGCGTGACCAACGGAGAAGAGCTTTTCAATCTAGACGACAAGTATTTAGTATCAAGTTTTTGATATTCTAGTTTTCGTATATTACTTCATATTTTTGTATTAATCGTGAACAAGTCAAATAATATAGTTTTCGAATTTGTACACCCAAGTTCACAAGTATTTTTACTTGTGGACTGAATTTAACTTGCTGTGTTCTTAATTTTATTTTCGCTGCATAATTTTTGATTAACTCTGGTTGATGTTGTTAACCAGTGTTATCTAACTTTGATAACAACATCACAAACTGATACTTATTTTCAAAACCATAAATCTATAAATTTTACAATTGGCATCTAGAGCGGGTTACTTAACCTCTTAAGTACTGATCCTTATTTTTAGGTGCTATGGATGCTCAAGGCAACCCAAGGCCTCCGATCCTCAATGGGGATAACTATTCCCTTTGGAAACAAAGGATGCGGTGGCACTTAAAGTACATTGACGAACGTGCGTGGAGAAACGTTCTAACTGGATGAGAAAAGCCACGTGTCACTGACGGTGAAGGTGACACCATCGATAAAAAGGAGGAAGATTGGACTGCTGACGAAATAGCTAATGCAAACTGGAATTCCAAATGCATCAACACTTTGTGTGGATATGTTGATACAAGCTACTAAAGAGTCATCAAGAATTGCCACTCAGCAAAGGATGCATGAGACGCACTTCAAAGGGTGTGTGAAGGAACTGCAAGCGTGAAGAAATCAAGGTTGAGAATGCTGATGTCTACTTTCAAAGCAATGAGAATGGACGAAAAAGAGTCTATCATGGACTACGCCATGAGACTCTCTGATGTTACAAGTGAGTGTAGAGAGCTTGGAGAATCAATAACTAACTCGCGTCTTGTAGGAAAACTACTGAGATCCATCACAAAGAAATATAATATGAAGTTGGTTGCCATAGAAGAATTCAAAGATATTGATGATATAGAGTTCAACACCTTAGTCGGAAACCTTAAAGTATTTGGGGTCATTTATAAAATTTATAATTTTGGGGTCATTAATAATTAATATCTGGGGTTTTAAGGAAATTAGGGGTCATATATGATATTTATAATATTTAGATGTCATTTATAATTAATTTTGGAATTTTTACAGAAATTGGGGGTCATTTTTAATATTTATAAAATATTTGGGGTCATTTATAATATTTATAATTTTGGGGTCATTAATAATTAAAACCTGAGGTTTTTAAAGAAATTAGGGGCCATATATAATATTTATAATATTTAGATGTCATTTATAATTAATTCTGGGATTTTTACAGAAATTGGGGGTCATTTCTAATATTTATAGAATATTGGGGTTATTTATATTATTTATAATTCTGGGGTCATTAATAATTAATCTCTGGGGTATTTAAAGAAATTAGGGGTCATATATTATATTTTTAATATTTAGATGTTATTTATAGTTAATTCTGGGAATTTTAGAGAAGGGGGTCATTTCTAATATTTATAATAATATTTGGGGTCATTTATAACAGACTTACAATCTTTTCAGTAATACTACTGGCTTCTGGGGACACATATTGTCAGGTGCTTGTGATGCGCGCTCTCTTCCATGCCTCGTGACGAGAGGGCATAGATGGGGGGCGGGGGATAACCTCTGATGGGTCCCCAGAGGCTTCTTGTCTCGCCTTATACTTCTCGTCGATCATCTTTTGTTTCAGAAGTTTGTAGCCTCCACGAGAACACCTCTGTGGATATTTGTTATTTGATTGGACACTCTGAAACTTTGCCCTTTTTGCCTGCGACAGAGAAAAGATGAAATTTCAATGGAATTTTGATTAAAATATTTTCCTAAATAATATCAAAAAGGGCTGAACTTACCTTGTATTCGTCAGTCTGACGCGATGCAACAATAGCATCCCAAATATCTGGATCGAGCAACTGGTAGTCGTTTACATACGGGGGCACTTCTGTTTTATCTCCAAAAATGTAATTATTTGCCAGGTAAGTCTTGAAGACCGTCCAACACCTCTCGACATAGTCTAATAACTTCTTCTTGAATTTCTTTTGCTTTTTGACATCAACGATAGAAAACTCGACCTCCCTCTTGTCCTTCTCGTCATCAATGAACACAATCTCGAATTTCTCCTACATCATAAAATAAATTACTTACATAAAAAAGGACTTGGAAAATTATAACTGTCTACTATTAAATAGCAATAAGATAATTGGTAGTCGATGATTGTAAGAGATAACAAAAATGAAGATAAAAAACAAAGTTCATCACGACCCACGACAATATAACCAGAACCTGAACAACATAAAAGCAAAATAGTTTACAGAACAAACTAATTAAAAACATAATGTTGAAATAACCTAAACCAGTCTGTACAGCTAATCCCCAGATTCATACACAAGTCTCAAACTTAGAATTAACAAATTTTAGTCTGACATCCGATGATTTGGACATATTGATTTATTAAAGCTATTATTCTTTAGAAAATTGAACTATCAAGAATCAATGTGATATAAAATGATCTTGTAATGTTTCATAAATATTGTCAAACTATGATCACTTGAATTCTGCCTCTCAACTGAATTTGGTAAACCAAAATGGTCGGGACTACTAATTTACGAGCTACAGAACTAACATTGCAATTTTGCTAACAAATACATAATTTATATTTTTCAAAACAATCTAGAAAGACCAGTCACTTTTATAAGACGTAAATAAAATAAATAAATAAACATTTGTCTGTGAATGAGGACAACCAAAAATTGGATTGGTAATAGAGAATTTCTTTCACCCACTTTTGAGGTTGTTGGGTGCCTTTAAACATTTGCTGGTACAAGAGATTAATTAGGCTTTGAAGAATTCTGATATCAATCAACACATTTAACTAAAGAGAACATGAGACTTGTTTCAATCTGGGTCACAACACATTCTGATATCAATCTGTAATGATGTGAATTTCCATAACCACCAACTAACATTATAGCAGATATTCAACATTACATTTCAAAAGACTCAAGCTCAGCTCTTACGAATACAGTGTGCAAGAAAGATGTATCAATTATTCATTAAAAAGTTCACATATTGATATTTCATCAAATAACTAATCAAGAGAGTTTATGTACTCCATTTATGCATATAGCCATATCTAAGATAACTACAATATTTTCGCCCTGCGCCAATATCAAATTTACTATACCAATATCTAAAACTTATGAAGAAGTCAATGTAAAAACACACTCAACACACTAAATCTAAGGCCAAAAAAAGAAAGAAATAAACAAACAAAAATGACTAATAGATAAAAGCTCAAGAACTAAAAACTCTTCCTAAGACCTAGTTACCAAAGATTTCACGCAAGTAAAAAATGAAAAAAAAAATATTAGGGTAGTAGGTGTCATACCAAAATCGCTTGCCAAATCAGCTCCTTCGTAGTGTCATGCACGTTCTTCCAAGAATCTATCATGATGCTGGCCTGTTTTCGTCCCAAGACCCCAAGGTAACTGATAAAGTTGTCGACAATAACCTTGTTGGGTCCAACCGCCTCTAAACAACGATCAAATTCTACCTTCACTTTACCCGGGGTTTTCAAAGTAAGATTTGCCATGCGAGTCGCCTTGCGACCACTTCTTGTACGGGCTGGCAGATCTAAAGGGCCCGGCTGTTCAGGAGAGTGGAGCTGACCGTCATCTCCAATGTCGCCCTCCATGCCTGTTACGCAATAAATTAAATGATGTCAATAAATCAAAAATGACTAATATTTCTATTTGTTGAAATTGGTGAAAACAATTAGACAAATAGTCTTCGGCCAAAAATTATTATAGTTAAACTGACATCATAATAATACATAATGTTCTTCCTCGCACTTAGACAAACATTAATGGTTTGGCCATTTCAAAACCCTTCTTTCTACATCTAAAAATGAATTACACTAAAATACAACCTATCAAGTCACAAAATTTAGTTGCACTACAGTTCAATACACATAAGATACAAATTGAACAACTGTAGATATTATACAAGCATCTGCTACTTCGTTACTTATTTTTTTCAAATCAGAAATGTTGTTATATTTATAGACCTCAAAGGCAACTACTATTTACCTAATGTGGCCACGAGCTCCTGTGACGTCGGTTCCCAGATTGGCAAGTCAGTATACTGCTGCTCCAATCTTTCCTCTTCTGCACTGCATAATGCTTCAGCTACATCACATACGCTCCTGAAATATTCTGAAATGTTAATGCACTTAGCCTTGTGATATGGATAAACATAATTAAAAAAAATAGATTCAATTCACTTTAATGCACAAATCAAAGATCAAGTCCACAATCATGCATCATCAAGTTTTCTCCATAATCCGGTCACTGAAACCTTAGCCCCCTTTTTATCATGCAAATCAAATCAAATTTGTTCCATTTTATTATGACAAAGGATAAATGAGAAGATATTAGCCAATGTATTTGGGCAAGTGACATTTGATATAATTTTATTTCATGAACCCAATGTTAGCAAAAAAATGAAAAAAAAAAAGAAAATACAAGCATTTGGATAAAAAGAGGAACGAAAGGTGATGAAATGGTGAAACTCTTGAGATGGTAAAGTGATTCTTGAAGGCGATATTTAGGGAGAAGGGAAAAGTCTTCGTAGGTAAGAAAATGAAAAAATAAAATTAGAATTTGAGATTCTCACCAAGGGTTAGAGGACTACAGTCCCAGATTTGAGCAGCTCGTGCTGAGAAATTACGAATTGGGTCGTCTGCTGCGTTCAGTATCAAATGACAAGACCGTGGTGTTAAGACACAGATTTGGCGTCAGTAGTTCTTGGGATGGTAGCGATTGCAGGTTGATGGGGCGGGTTGTGGTGGCAATTGCAGGTTGATGGTGGTGGGTTGTTGTGGCGATTGCAGGTTGATGGTCGGGAATGGTTATTGGGAATAGGGGTTGAGTCGGAGGAGATTCGGGGAGATTTAGATGATGTTTTGATAATGCAACTGGTTTGATAATGCAGCTGGTGGTGGCGATTGGAAGATGACAGTCGGTGGTGGTTGGGAATGGTGGGAGGGGGGAGAATCGGCGGAGTAGACGAGAGAAGAAGTCGAGTGGATTAGGGTTTTCTTATGTTTATGTTTTAATTAGAAAAATCGATTTTGCCCAGAAATAATATGACATACGAGAATGCCTTTTTAAAGGCGTTCTGAATAATACTTTCCAGAACGTCATTTTTAAAGACATTCTAGATATTTAAAATACCAGAACAACATTTTTAAAGACGTTCTCGATATTTAAAATACTAGAACGTTGTATTTAAAGACGTTCTGGATATTTAAATACCAGAATATCTTTTTTAAAGACGTTCTGGATATCTAATATACCAGAACGTCATTTTAACGACGTTCTAGATATCTAGTATACCAGAACGTCTTTCAAAAAGACATTCTGGTATGTGACACTTTTATTCAAAAATGCCACCGCCTGACATTCAAGAACGTCGCCTCCTGAGGCGTTCTAGAATGTCTGTTCTTGAATCCTGTTTTTGTACTAGTGATAACACACAAAACCTTAACTTCTAAAACCCGAAGCTTATGATCGCTTCACCCTTCCTAAATTACCAAACTTTCATTCAAAACCCTTTCGTTCGTACACACTCTTTCCCGACTTTTATTTCACAACACTTAGAAGCTTTTTGAAATTGCTTCTTTTTACTAAACTTAGCTTTTTTGAACATTAGGCTTTTCGCTTAAACACACGCTTTGTCACTTTTTGGTGATTTGTGTTTGGAGTATTCTTCATCTTTTTTTTTTTTTGTGTGTGTGTGTATAAGCAACTCAAAACCGAAACCCACAATTGATTTCCTCACATTTCTAGCCAACTAACAACATACCCTCTCACCTCACAATTTATGGAGATATAAGAGATAAACTCGAGCTCGGCTAACAAGAAATGGGGTATAGGCTCAAGGGGGCTCATTTGGGATATTTTAAGTAGCTTATATATTTGGATATGGCCGGAATAAGGGTGATATATGTGCCTCAAGGTCATTTCCAAATTCAATTATGTACGAGCAAAACCAAGCCTCCTTAATGCAATTTCCATAAAAATGCAAGTATGCCGATAATTCACACAAGGCTACTCACTAGTTTGCACCGGGTTTTGGAAATAAAATCAAAAGAGTTTTTAGAGCTTTGAAATCTTTTCACGAGTGAATGTTGATTATATATATATAGACGGGTTTTGGACGAAGCACAAAAACTCAACTCCTTACACAAGAGGATATATAAATGCAAAAACCCGACAAGTAAACTATTCAAACTTCCAAGTAAGTGGTGATTGTTCAACAATGTAATAAAGACACAAAAGACACAAAAACGACTCAACCATATAATAGCACAAATAGTAAGCGTCACTTCGCCAAGGCTCGAGTTAAGAAAGACAAGTCATGCTTTGTGACACCCGGACCCTAACCACCTACCCACCCCACACTTAAACCATGCAATGCCCTCATTGCATTTTAATGAAAATCAAGTAAAAGGGGGGTGAAATAGAAACTTCCTTAACCGAGCGAGTTTGGGTCGATCTCAGTGGGGTCCACTTAAGTATCTAAGCAATGCAAGCAAAAAACGAGCATGGCTTGTTTCTCCCGGCTCCATGAACGCTATCAACTTATCAAATCGGCCAAGGTTTGAGTCGGAAAGCAAAATACTAAAACAGAAAATCACACAAAGTCAAAAACACAAGAAAATATGTACATAATTCAAAATAAAACAAAACAAGGTTTAAAAAGAACCAAAAGTCAACAAATATATTTTTTAGTTTTTCAATTTTTCGAATGTTTTTGGATTTTTGTAATTTTCTTTAATGTTTTTGTATTTTTATATAATAAAAAAAGAAAGAAATAAACAAATGCAAAAATAAAAGAAATAAACGAAAGGCACATGGGTTGCCTCCCAAGAAGCGCTTGTTTTCCGTCACTAGCTTGACTAACTCCCTTTTTGGTCAAGTTGGAAAGATAACGGGAGGGTCCGCCAAAACAATATCCTCCTTGTCGGGAGGATCCACTCTTTGAAATGTTCTCGGCGCATTGCATATCTCGAATAGTATTCGCCAAAAGGCAAACGTCCCAAATGGGCAAATGAAACTCGTCTCAGCTTGGTCTTCAGTTGGAATGGTAGTTTTAAAATGACCCGAAAACTCGTCCAAGAAACGATAGAAATAATGGTCGGCTAGCTTGTTCAACCTTTGATCGACAAACGGGGGAGGAAAATGATCTCCCTTGGGAGCTGCATGTAACTTCTTAAACTCGATCAACATCCTCCATCCTGTTTTAGCCCTCGTGGCCAATAACTTTCCCATTTCTTCCTCGATCATCTTCTCGTCTTCCAATGTCTCCTTAAAATTTGGATTCAAATGCCTTTGAAATTCTCGAGGTGGTGTGGCATCATCCTCCAAGACGAGTTTATGCAAGTATGTCCAAGGGCTAGCTCCCTTTATCACTCCGGGTCTCCAACCAATCGCACCCTTAAGAATTTTAATCGCTCCAATCGACCCCTCCTCTTCTTCTCGCTCCGGATTGGCAAAGATGATGATCGGTTTGCTCTCCTCTTTCTCCAAATAGACGCGATTGAGGGGATATGGAGGAGGCTTAAGCTCGGGCTTGTGCCTCCTCTCGACCTCATTGGAGGCTAACTCGAACAAATCACCGATCCCCTCAAGGTACTCTTCAAGTTCTCCAATCATATCATCAAAAATCTCCACCTCCCCTACCAACAATTTATCGGTGCCCTCAACGACACAATCATAATCTCCTTCACTCACGTCGTTGGCACCTTGAGACACAATAGGCTCCTCGGTATGAATAAGGGGCTCATCATCCTCACTATAGACTTCCCGAATAATATCCTCCTCAATGATCATATCCTCCATGTAAACTCGTTTGACCAAATTTTCGATCATGTCCATATATATCCGATTGATAATAGAACTTTTTTAAATAGAAAGCAAAGTTAGGGGGTGGGATCAAGAGGAGTAAGAACACTCGGAATTGAAAGCACCTCCTCTTCCGACGGCGAGATGTCCATATTATCAACCACCACACACTTATCGAGGATAGTATCGAGCGAGTTCGACGCTACGGGAAAAGATTGTATAGTGAGCATGAGGGTCGGATCGGAGGGTGGGGTAGGATCATTCACCGGGATAAGTGGGCCCACGTGAGGAGTAACAAGAGGATTATGAGTTGGCGGTGGAGCAAAAGATGGCATAGCACAATCGGGTCCCGCTTGATATCCATGACCTCCATACATTTCCTCCGAATGAGACCCCTGCATATTGAATGAGAGATGTGAAGGACAAGACGTGGAATCATGACCAAACTTTCCACACAATTCACACGGGGGACTAAACGTCCCCACAAACGGTCTATTCACATCCCTCATAGTGCGGATGGGGGGGCCACTTGCGACAATGGAGCTCGGGCCTCCAAATAAATCATAAGCATCGAGATCTTTAGCGGATAAGCTAAAAGTTGGGGGACCACCATACGAGCCGAGAATCGGAATTTTACCATTCACATTTCCATTTGGATTCCAAAAGCCACCATTATACAAGTTCGTGCATTGATTGGGAGCATTAAAACCACCATATGGACCGGATGTCGGATTATGCATATTCAGGAAGTGATTCGGAGCACCATATCCTTCATACGTAGTGGAATTCGGATTTTGGTTACTAACGATCCCATTTGGATGAACAAAGCCTCCATTATACATGTTCGGAATTTGAGGAGTAGGGGCCCCGTAACCTCCGTATGGACCATTCGAGCCCATAAAGCCGCTCGACCCAACATGATTTGCACCATGCTCTCCCATGTTGGGTTGACCATAGTCGAATCCACCATTGGCAACGTGATTTGCACCATGCCCTCCCACATTGCCAAATCCATTATACATCATCCCGTTCCCAACATGGTTTGCACCATGCCCTCCCATGTTGGGAATGTAACCTCCATACTATAAGTACCTAGCATACTTAACAAACACGTCAAATACAAAAGAAAGCTAAAAACACAAAGAGACCACAATCAAATAGAAAGCCTTAACCAAGCCGAGTCGCAACGGCGCCATTTTTTTTTTATATATAAGTTGGGTCAAGTGGTTGGAAAGTAGAAGAATCTTAAATAACTTGAGAGGTCTAGGGTTCGAACCCTTGTCAACACCCTTATAAAGGGTTAGTGATACCACTTGAGCTACATGCTCGTGGTATTTTATTTGGTTAGATTTTAGTGGTTTTGGAAAATAAAGGTTCATTGGCTCGATAATATCGGAATTCGATTTAATTGAAGAGTCAAGGTGTTTGTAGTATAGTATTGAGTATTCCCGCTTGTCACGCGGGTGACCCGGGTTCGATCCCCGACAACGGCTCCATTTTGAAGTGTTGTTATTAGTGGTTATGAATATATCAAAGGTTCATTTGGCATGGTATTATCGGAAATCGATTTGAATGTAAGATTCAATGTGTTTGTAGCTTTGGAAATTAAAAGAAAATGATAAAGCAATTAAACTAGCTAAACTAATGAAACATGTAAATGACTAGCTAAAAATGTAAAGTGAAAGTTGGTCGGATGCCTCGGTCGTGTGCCTTAATAAAAAAATGAAAGCAATAATGAAAATTAAGCAAGAACAAGCAATGTTTCATCAAGTACAAGGTACAACCATGCTTAAAAACTCAAATAATGCAAATTAGCAAAAATTGAAAACAACAATTGAAAGAGCATTAAAAGTTGACGTGAAAGTTTAAATCTTTTCAAAAAATAACAAGAAATGAAGAGTAGATCTAGGATTAAGCATGAAAATAAAAATCAAAATAAAGCACATGAAATACTCAAATTAAAAATGATCAAGGACTCGATCTATGATCTAGACGTGTCACTCATCTAGATTACATGAACAATTCACAAGATCTAATAAGAAATCAAGTAGCTAAGATAAAAGGCATAATATGAAGAATATGCATGAAATTGAAGAACAAAGCATGAAATTAATAGAAAGCTTACTTGAATTAAAGAGAGTAACAAGCTTGGATTAAATTGCAACAAAGTAAAAATCCAAGGGAGTACTTGAAGTCTTCTTGAGCTTACAAACCCAAGGAAAAGCTTGAAAATTAAATCTAAAATCTAGAGAGAGAAATTTTAATCCCAAACCCAAGCTTGGGTTGGGAGGAGGTGAGATAATTTACAATATGAGAGTTAGATCCTATTTATACTAGTTCTAATTGGGTTTAAATGGGTCAAATTAGTCTTAGAGTCTTGAAATTCCCAGGTTTGACCAGAAATGACCCTTTGGCGTGAGGTTTGGCATGCGCCAGGCTGGGAGGGGGTTCGGCGTCAAGTTTGGCTTGCAGTTTGGCAAGCGCCAGGCAGCTGGGAGGTGGTTTGGCGCCTACTTTAGCGTGCAGTTTGGCAAGCGCCAAGGCAAGCAGTTTGGCATCAATGTTGGCGTGCAGTTTGGCAAGCGCAGGACGCTAGAAGGGGGCTTCGCGCGAGTTTTGGCGTCGATTTTGGCGTGCGCCAAGGCTTGGCGTCAATTTTGGCTTCGCCTGGCGTGCCTTGGCTAGTATTCCAGAATGTTTGCCCATTTTGGAACATGCTCTTGGCGTCAAGTTTGGCTTGGATTTTGGCGTGCGCTAAGATTAGAATTTTGGCTCTCAATGCCTTTACCTATAAAAATAGGATTTTAAACATAAAAACCCAAGAATTTCACCAAACCTCAAATTAATTGAAGCCATTTAACCATATTAAATATGAAATCAAAAAGAAACACGAGAAATAATAAAACAAGAAAAACAATCTAGAAAACTAACTAATCGACTCAAAAACTAATAAAAACAATATAAAATCCTAATTAAAAACACGAGAAAAACACCACAATTACATGCAAAACAAATAACTTGAGAGGTCTAGGGTTCGAACCTTTATCAACACCCTTATAAAGGATTAGTGATGCCACTTGAGCTACAAGCTCGTGGTGGTCAATCACGATCTGAAGAACATACACCCGAACAAGATATAAGAATAATTAAAAAAAAATGTTGGATTCTGTGACATTTCACGCCGGTCTTAGAGAAAACCGATGTGGATTCTGTCTTTTCACGTCGGTTTTTAGTGAAAACCTGACAATTCAGTTTTTCGTGAAAACCGACGTGGATTTTCAAACTTTTTACGTCGGCTTTTGTGAAAACCGATGTCAACACTTAGAACATCGGTTTCTTGAGAACCGATGTGGTTGTAGGCATTTTTTTTAAAATGTACCGTTCATTTATACCATCATTATATGGTACTGAATGATTGTGAATTTATTTTCTATAATATATTATTGATGTGGTGGGTTTTGTGATAAATTATTTTTAAGGAATATGCTTGTTAAGAAATTCCAAATCTCACTCTATCCGTCTTTTTGCATCATTCACATTTTATATTATTAAGATATTTAATTGTTGCCCTTATATGAATACTGTGGTCCATGAAGTGTCAAAATCACTTTTTTATAAAGTAAATCATGTTTTTTTGGTCAAAGAAGAGCTCGGCACAGGAGCCTTTTGCTGGAGATGCATTTCTCTCTCTTCTCCAATATATATTTGTTATTTTTCTCACTGGAGTGCATTTGAATCCTCATTGTCACAGGTTGTTTTGATCTGGGCCTCAATTATTTTCTTGAGAACCGATGTGGTTGTAGGCATTTTTTTAAAAATGTACCCGTTCATTTATACCATCCCACCTAATAAATAATATATAATAAAACGACACCAAGTAACAACACCCTCTTATTCATAGATAAATAAATACTCATCATAATCTGCAGGTTTTCCATTGCAATAAACAACACAACTGGATTTTAGTAAAATGTCATTACAAGTAAAGAATGATTTTGAAAAAACAAGTCAAGAAAATACATACAAAGATGTTGGCATGAAAAAAAAAGTGTTAAAGCACCAGCCGCAGAACTTGGCAACAATTTAATAAGGCATCAACAAATTCCTCTATGTGTCCATGTTCTCTACATCATTTAGTCATCATCCTTAAATTCTCTGTTTCGCCCGGAAAAAAAAAAAAGAAAGAAGCAAACTGTAAATAAGAAGGAAACTAAAAGGATAATTGCATAATTATAAGTTTATACAAAAAAAAGAAGATGCAATACTTGTAAGGTTTCAACTCAATCTATCCTACGAGCAACAGACCACAAAAGTTCAATCATTGTCTCTATTGTTAAAAAGCAAATGAAATGACCACAAAAGTTCATAAGTAATTCTCAGATAGTAACAGAGAGATCTCAATACCACAATATCGCGCATATAGATTCCCAAAGGCTCTAGAGCCTCAATACCACAATATCACGCATATTGTGAACCAACCTGCTCACAATAAGCTACGGTCAAAATGATCGACAGATACATATTATAAAGGGAAAGTGTATGATTACCATGAGAAGGGCATGACAGATGGCTATGATTACCATTCCTTGACTTCCAGCCACATGGAGACGCGGACGGCTATGTTGGAAAACCATATAAACATATAAAATTCATACTTGTCCACCCCCACGGCCCCGTTTGCCTCCAGCTATTGTCATGACGCCTATGGGAAAAAGTTGAAAGGATATAAAATTAATGAAAAGTATAGGTATATAAAGAAAGTGTTTATTTTAGCAAAATCAAGATTTCATTAAACAGGGCAAAATAAAAATAGAAAACTGCCTCTGAAGTTTAGTATAATTACAAAGAAAAAACACAGGTTTTTGAAAATTACAAAAACCACCTTGAATTATGTTTCCGTCTTGCATTTTGTTCCATCATAAAAAAAAAAGATTTCCAAAAATAAAATAAAATGACATTTGTTGAAATATTATAGTTATGCCCTAAATTTAAGATAAAACAAAACCTCAAAGGATTTTTTGTAATTGTTTTAACTAGCCCAGATCAGACTTCTCCCTTTTTCTTTTGTAATTATCACGTACGAATCACCCCTGTGGTCTAGTATGATTATGAAAAAATCAAGTTATATTCTAAAATTACAAATAACCCCTTGAGGTTTATGATTATTATACAAACTACCCCCTCAACAGGCACAGTTTGTAAAACAGAAACAAACGTCAAAAAGGGTATTTGTATTTTCGAGAAGGGAAAGAAAACTGGGAATTTTTGTAATTAGACTATACCTCAAGGATAATATTTGCAATTTTCCCAAAATTTTAAAAAAAAATTGTAAAGCCATTATCAATCAGATGAATATATGTGCAGTTACCCTGCTCAAGTGCTATACCTTGCCATGTTCGACAAAATTAAATAAAAAATATCGTTCTTATCTTCGTTTTTTGCTCCATCTCTAACAGTTTCATATGTTGGAAGATTCTAAATAATTAAACAGTTACTAATAGCTATAAATGTTTATTGTACAAGCTTAATATTAATATTGAGAATTGTTGTTCCACCTTACTTATAAATTGTAAGATATATATACATCAAGTGCAAAATTCCTCTATTCATTAATTTGATATTTCCCTCAAACTTTTAGTAAATACATAAATGTAAATTTGCATATACATAAATAGAAACTCTAATATTAGATACCATATTAACTTAATCCATTAAATTCATGAGCATGAAATTTAACTGTTTAGAGTAAGAGAGTCAAACACAAGTTAGAAAATCCTGACATGTTAATTTACATAATACATATATACACGCACACAAGATAATTAATAAACTTGAGCATTTGACTTCAAATATATAAGTATCTTATTTGATTTCTTTTTTCACATTCTGTTTCTGGAAGTATGACACATTTTCATGGCATAACTGGCATGAAATAATGAAATCTTGAATTAATCTCATTGATTCTGTATTTCTGTAAATGGACTAACTAGTTAAAGAATAAACATACCTTGAGATTGTCAGTGTAGAAAATTGGCTTGATGATTTTTCTATGCTGTGCCCATTTATCTCCTTTGAGATTCAATAAACCATGACCTTCAACTCCTTTTACTTGTAGCGGTTGCTCCACTTTCTCAAAATACTCTGATTTTAAAAACCAAGATTTCCTTAATATGGTCTGGATCAGATATTGTGAAACGAGCTCTCTTTCCAAACCATAGGAGAAACATTGGTCCTGTAATAGTATATATAAATCAAGAATATGTAGTCAAATTAAGGGGAACAAATGAAATATTAATAATGAAGTTATAGGGTTCATTCACTAAATTATTCGAAGGCACGCTTATTTCCTATTTCACTTTCAAAATGAATCACATTCACATTAGATAAAATTTTATTCAAGTAATATATATTCAACATCATGTGTTTTTTCCAAAAAATGATAGAATTTAAAAAAAGGAAAAGCGGTAGAAAATGGCACGCACGTACACAAAGACACCAATCTATATATATATATATACATATATATATCCCATGAAGAAACAAAAAAAACCGCCCACAAAAGAAAAACTAAACTAAACTAAAACTTGAAAGGCCAAGAAAGCTGGATGAATAATTATATAGAAATACACTAAGCATATAATAAAATGCCAAAACAAAAAACATTTGAAGGAAAAAATAGAAAAAAAAAAGAATATATATACCGTATATTATCCTCCAATGATAATAGAATGAGAGGACCCTGGGGAGTATATCATGAGAGAGAGGCAAGTATTGAGCTGAAGCTTTCAAATTTAAGTTGGCAAGCTCCTTTAAGTTGCCCAAGAAAAGCTGATACTTTGGGCCCTTAATCCCTTGCTTCAAGAAGTGATTCTAATAAAAATTTACAAACATATAATACTCAAAAACATTTCTAATAAAATTGGAGAAAGAGATTACTTACTAGTCGCTTGTTCAATTCTGCTTCAATAAGATGAGCTAGGACCTTTTCAATATCAATCTATCAAGTCAAAAGATACTAAACTAAAAATAAATACATTTGAAAATAGACATTGTTCAAACAGATAAAAGGCACATTAATTAAAGTACTTGAGATAGTTGTGCAGAGTTATCTGATTCAGGATGGACAAGCTGTGACACAGATATAACTTCAGTGTAAGCAAACTAATGAAAATAAATAAATATATAAATAAATAATGCAACGAATCATTAAGAACATTAGATATTACATGTGGTTTTGCTTCAGTTTCCTGCTGAATATTAAAACATAAATAAAAAGTTAAAATTATTCCATTACACACTACGTTTTTGCACATATATAGTATTTCATTTCTCTTTCCATGAGCAATAGCAGAATGTATTCCGGAAGGCTGTCCACAGCACATAGATGATTCAAAGGTATAACTAATAAAAGACAAGTTTTATATACCTAGAGATATTAATTTCCCAATGTTGTAGAGCACTGTGATGAATGATTTAATCTATCGTGGAGACATAAATTAAGGAGAGCTAAATGATGATAGCGACCGATTACCAGCGGAAAACCCCGTCTTAAAAATATTGGCATTAGGCATAATAAAATGTTAACGGCATAATAATCCATCGTAAGGATATCAATGAATTATCGAATGGAAATTACGTCGTAATATAATTGGTGGTTAAAGCGTTAATGGGATTATAAAGATTTAATGGGATTATAAAGATCCATCAAAATAGTTTCATGGAAAATGAATAAGGCTAAATAAAAATTTATGACTACTCATTGCCAACCATAAAACTTCTGGACAAAACAAGTAGTATTTGTCGTAAAATTAAGATATTTACAAAAATTGAAGCAAACTGCATCGTGAAATTCAATTCATTTATTGCTTACATTCAGGTTTTAAAAAAATGGCAATATATTATTTCAAATAATCATGTTTTAGTTAGATAACTAAAAATGCCACCACGACAGACGGATCATACTTACATTTGCTTCTGGAATCGAGAAGGCTTTGTCGAGCAGATTGCTCCTGTAACAGGCGGCGAGCAAGGATGTGTAAAGCTCTGGGGTTGGTTCTAATCCTTCTTCGAGCATTTCGTCGAACAGTTGGCAAGCTTGACCGGCTGCCCAGATCTGCCGAGTAAAACGAGGAGCTTCATGTATGTTCCTTCTTTAGTATGGTAAAATGGCTATGCTTTAAGCATCTCGAATACCTAAAAAAAATTTAATCACGCCATTCTTTTTCAGATTCTTGTTTTCGGGGAAATAAATTAATTATTAACGAACCTGAAGGGCTCGGAGCCATTGCTTTTTGTCAATGGCTTCGGAGAGAGCTTTGGTGACGGTGTTGGTCCATCCTTTCGCGGGTCCAGGCGTGGACCCAGGCGATGGAGTGCGACTGGTCGAACCCCTCGGCGAGGACAGTGGGGCCGAAGGCGGCGATGCTGTGGGGGACGAAGCAGAAGTCGTTGGATTCCTGTTCGCCGGTGAGGAGGCGCATCAAATACTGGTGGGACGGAGGACCATGGAACCACCACTCGAGGTCGGGAGCAAGGATCTGCTGGATTACCTCCCCCTCGCGGCGGCTCAAGGCGCATACAGGGCAGTCACCACCCCCTTGGTTCTAGAATCCGCCAGAATTTCCTGAGATAACGCCAGTTCCTGAGAAAATGAGAGATAAATGGCAAAAATTGTTTGGTGCTGTAGAAAGAGAAAATGCTTGGTAGGGATACTCGCCTATTTTCCAGTGCTTTTTTTTGCGCGAGTTCAGTGTTGGTGGTGGCGATGGTGATGACGCGGAGGAGATAAGGAGTCTACGGAGTGGCTGAGTGAATTTGGGAGCGGCTGGTGAGAAATGGTAGAGAGACGGAAATAACGAAACCCTAAATTGAGTTGCAACTTGCGAGTGGGAATAAATGGCCGGTTTTATTATATATATTTTATTTTATTTATTGTATTTAACATTTTCTAATACAATATTATACGTCAGTTATTTAAAAACCGACGTTAAATATTATCAGCCACGTCTGTTTTGAAATAACCGACGGAAATAAGTTACATATCACGTCGGTTTATTTAGAAATCGACGTGAAAAACAATTTACGTTGGTTTTTATAAAACCGACGTTAATAAGCCGACGTGAAAACCTGTTTTGTAGTAGTGGTTGTAAGCATGATATATCAATTAAAAAGGTGAAATAAGAAAATAGTTGATGCATGATCAATCCCATTCTGGACAAAACTTATTGCAACTACAACTTATTTCAAAGAGGAAATGTGGATCTCATTAGGAGTAGTTTTGGGAGCTAGAGGATTAATTGCATCAGCTGAGGAAGTGAGCTTTAAGGCTTTTCACACAGAATCATTTTTTTTCTACTGGGGGCACCATACCTGAAAATCAATTAATTCATCTCCTCAGAAAAAATAAATCCCATTTATCCACATGCATGAAACCTAAACATAAAAAAATATGGATTTTTACATTAGAATGCTGCTAATATTATTAGCATACATCTAATTATGTTTTGCAGCACAATGCTGATAGTTTTAGCACACTCGGCAACTTTCCTACATAAATTAGTAATATTGTTTTAAGCATAAACAACATTGTTTTAAGCATACATCTACAGAACAGAAATCAACTACACTACATACATATAGTAGTTTTACCACACTGCCCCTATAATTAGCATACAACTAGTTAGGTTATCAGCATAATGTTAATTATGTTTTTTTCTCATCCTCACCCATTTAGCATTTCAGTAACTTTATATCAGCCACCTCTTAGCATAACTTTATAACCAAATTAGCAAAAAATCTTAATTTAGAACATCGATACTACCCAGACTCATCCGTTTAGCATGCTCCAAACCCTATTTAGCACACTAACTAATTATAATTAGCATACGTTTCTTTAGCATGCTCCAATACCCTTTTTAGCATTTCAGTTACTTAATACCAGCAAGCTCAATCTTCTCAGCAACTTAAATACATATAATTAGCATAACAATCAAACCAACACATAGTAGCAATTGATTTGGTCCAAGTTCGACGATTTAGAAAAATAGATACATGAATAAATAAAATTGGGTCTTTTGGCAAACCCTAATTTTTCGAACTCTAGAGTGAAGAAATATTTTAAAAAAATACAGCTACTCATCAATTAACAAAGCTTAACCACAATCGAAAGGACGGATCATAAAATCAAGGTTACCTTTATTTCTTGGGGGTTTAGCGTGGCCGCTGTCATTTCCTATCGCCACAGGTGTAGGTCCTGGTTGATGGCTTTTGGGTCGCTGGTTGAGAATTGAGAAATGGCCGAGGTTTATGGGTCACTGGTTTTTGGCTCCTTTGATTTGGGAAAGAAATGAGAAATGGCCGAGGTGAAATGAGAAAGTCGGGAAATCATAGATGAAAATGGTTGCAATCCTTCACCTCGAATTTAGGGGAAATCGAAAATGGCAAATATACCCTTACTTATAATGTCAATGACCATAAATAAATTGAATATACCTTATACATTGCAATATAACAAGAGCCGTTTGATCAAATATTATCAACGAGTCAGATTGGTTCTCAGTTCCTACCTAGGGAATGGTTCCCATGTGATCCCACCCCTATATATATATATATATATATATATATATATATATATATATATATATATATATATATATATATATATGAAATACATTGTCTTTCCTTTTAAACTAGTCATCTAAATCTACAGTTTCACTATTAAAGTTATCATCAAACTCACCTTCGTTTGTATCTTGATCGGTGAGTACCTCTTCTTATGTATCATCATTTACATCGTCACCAAGTTTGTCCACATTATTCTCGGTGGGGTTCTGCAATTGGAAATTGACATCGTATAATTATATTAAATTGCATGTATCTACAACTTCCTCTTCAAATGATTGTTCAGGTAGATCAATAAACTCAATAATTGATCTCGCCTTGATTTTATACCTTGCCCACCAATCCAACTTGTCTCATTTCAAATTCAGGTATGTATTGCAGTAAACTTGTACAAAATTGGTAGTAAGTACAAAAGGTTCATATCAATTGAGTCTACACTTGTGACTGATATGAACAAGCTTATATTGAGGATGAATTTTTGTGCCTACGGGAGTTGGATCAAACCATTCACGTTTGAACAATATTGTATTTTTCTCCATTTGCCCTGTGTACTCGAGTTTCACAATATCTATGAGATGACTATAATAATCATACTCGGTTGTCCCATAGTTTAATCCTTTGGTGCAAACTCCACTGCTTGAATTTGATTTGTTAGATCCATGGTCGATTGTGTGAAACCTATATCCATTTATCTTACAACCAGTATACATTTTCACACATCATGATGGACCCACTGCTAGGTTCCTAATATTCTTATTAGAAACATTGTTCGAATGATCTCTAGCCTATAATGTTGAAAAATGATTTTTACTTGAGATATATATATATTATAAAATCATAAATGATAGTTAAATGATAGGGTAAATTCCGTTTTTAGTACCCAAACTATGCCTAAATTTCAGGATCAGTACCCAACGTTTCAAAAGTATCAATATCAGTACCCCGAGTTACATTTTTCTCTCAAATTGGTACCCAGCGTTGACCAGCCGTTAAAAACTAACAGAACCAACAAATTTTGGATGGAAAATGCTGATGTGGAATATTTATTGAGAATTTACCATTTTACTAATTAGAAAAATAAAAGACTATTAAGAAATAATATAATAAATGATTATATTTAACATCTTCCCAAAATAGATCTGCTAACAATAATAATAATTTAATAAATAATAAATAATAACATCTTCCCAACGGCCTTAAGCCTCTTGTTATCACCTTCACTCTGCTTAATTCCAACAATAATAAAATTTAATGAAATTGAAGGAATTTGTTTCTATTTCTTCAATTAACTCATTAGACACAAATAATAAATAATATTAAAAAACCGTTCCAGCACCATCGGATCCAACCCCAGACCATACGACGTCGTCGCGGCCGCAGTCATCTGAAAACCGTTCCAGATCTCGGCGAAGTTGTAGGCTCCGCCGCCGTCGTTCATCATCACCGCCCCATGTGGATCCATTCTCCGGCCAATCATGGCAAACGAACAATCATGGATGTGTAGATACAGGGGAGGGGTGTATGTATAGGCGCAAGGGGAGTGGGATCGTCTTTTCCTTGAAGAATCAAGAGTGGAGGTTGTTGGGTGGGTACAGTACCCAGTGGCGTACAATGGCTGCTAGCAGCAGAGCAGAGGTTCTACACTCGAGAGAGAGAGAGAGAGGCCTCGGGAGTTGAAAAGAAGTGACTTTGAGAGAGCCCCTCAACCCCATCTCCCGTTCCCGCCCACAAGATCCTCCCCGATTGGGGCTACGGCCGCGTCTACACCGTCGTCGTCTCAACTGCACCTTCCCCACCGCCAAGGACCTCCTAGAGGGCGGCGGGCTCCGAGGGAAGAAGGACGAATGCACGGCGGGCTCAAAACGCAGATCTATTTTGGGAAGATGTTAAATATAATCATTTATTATATTATTTATTAATAGTCTTTTATTTTTCTAATTAGTAAAATGGTAAACTATTAATAAATATTCCACATCAGCATTTTCCATCCAAAATTTGTTGGTTCCGTTAGTTTTTAACGGCTGGTCAACGCTGGGTACCAAATTTGAGAGAAAAATGTAACTCGGGGTACTGATATTGATACTTTTGAAACGTTGGGTACTGATCCTAAAATTTAGGCATAGTTTGGGTACTAAAAATGGAATTTACTCTAAATGATATGTATCTCAGTATTGAGAAACTTACATAAAATTTGAACCAATCGTCAAATTTATTTTCTAATTTTTCATTGAGTTTGTCATCTATAATGTTTGATTGGAGACTTTAGATGCTTTTCGTGTAAATAATACATCATTTTTTAGAAAATTGGGTACAAGAGTTTTAATGCATTATATGCATCTATCAAAATAACTTTAAAAGAGAATTTTTACCTAACATATTCTTGGATCTCATCGCAATTCAATAAGAAGTACATCCTTGTGGTGTTTTATTCTGATTTCTCCAACAATATTTTCCCTTTGTTTTGAATGTTTCACAAGATCTTCTAAACACGGAGGGAAATTAATCATCGTCTTCTACACCATCTTAACCATCATCATTTATAGGTAAAGTTTTTCTTTTAGTTAGCAAGTGGTCTTGAAAATAGTATGAACTACAAATTGATGGCTCTTCAACTAGATATGTATTTGTTATCGATCTTTGAACACTCGCCTTGTTCTTCACATTATTCTTTAGTTTGGGGTGATACCTTTCAAATGGGTACATCCATTTTTATTGTATTGGCTAAGAAACTCTCGCTTCATGCGCTAAATGAACAAGTAGATGCTCCATTGAGTCAAGAAAATGGAAGGAAAAGTTCTAGGTAGCACAAATTAGCGGAATATCATATTCTAGACAACTCATATCATTGGTCTCAATGACTATTGGTGTGAGGTCCTTGAAGAACAAGTTCAATCCGGTGAGAGTCTTCCACATATGTGGGAAAGTAGTCATGAAAGGCCATTGATAATCATGGGTTTTCATCCTGATCAACCTCATGCCCTTCTTGTCGACGTAATGCCTCAAGTTTGATGCCTACCCATCTGGAAGTTGAAGCTTTTAACCCATTTGCATAATGCAGTTTTTGATGCTTATCAAGTGTAACAAGATTTAGGAGACTTTCCTAATCCGTCTGGTGTCAGCTCTAAATGATTATGGTATTCAACCCCTCCCTTGATTTAGGAGTGTTCTTCATCTTCCATTTGACATTCATCACCGTGTTGAATACATTTTCAAAGAAATCTTTCTCTATGTAAATCTAAATTCTGGCGAATCAAATTTGTGCTCCAATAGGACAAATCCCAAAGAGGCTTCTTTTCCTCCAACCAGAAATTTTGCGAAGACGATTGTAACTTCTAGATCATAGAGTTTTGACGGTGGCCGAGGGGCAGTGCCAGAGGCCATGAGGGAGTGGGAGTCGGTAGAGGGTGAGTGATAACGTGCGCTGCAATAAAGAGGTTGACTGTGAAGGATTATGGGAGATTTTTCCTCTTCTGTAATTACAATGATATGAGTCGTCGCAGGCTTTCTAGAGGTCGTGCAGTTGAAATTTGTTGATGAAGTATTTTGATGTCTCTGCCAATTTTTAATTTCAAACCCCTAATTTATCTTCTGCAATTGTGCGTCTGCACTGGTGGGCGTTGAAAGATTTAAGAAGAAATGAGGTGACAACGAGACGGGGGAAAGGGGAGGATTTAAGAGTTTTTTTAATTTTAACATATATTTCTGTGTTGGGAAAATTGAGGGCTTTTTGTCAATTTATATTTTTTAAATAGAGATTTTACATCGTTTATTCTAAATAACCGACGTCAAATATTTCAGATTTACGTCGGCTATTAAAAACCGATGCAAATGCTTCTTTTAACATCAATTTTTTAAAATCGATGTAAACTCTTTTTAACAGCGGTTTTCTTTAAACCGATGTTCAATTGATCCGCTTGTTATCAGGTCAGGGCCTTTCTTGCTGGGCGAGCGCATCCGATTCTAAAGTCCTTTCCTAAACCACTTCCCGTTCAGTAAGACTGACGTTGAATCCCCCTTTTGTAGTAGTGATAATCACATTGTGTGCGTGTGTGTGTTGGTTTTTATCGCCAGTTTACATGAACAGACGTCTAACATTAGTCTAAATTTGCTAGAGGTTGATTAAGAAGCTAGAAGATCGTGATTTCAACTCAAGGTGTTCATTTAAAATGGACACAATTTTGCCACTTTCGCGCAGTACATTATTTCAAGGTAGCTTACAATGTTCATAGAATTATAATTTGAAAGAAAATAATGCAACAGATCAATATATCCACTTTGACAGTAAGGCATAATGCTCACGGTTTAAAGAAATTGGTTAAAAAATTTAGGTATCACCTTTAGAAGGCATTATCTTATATTCATTTCTATTTCCCAACACCCAATTCTGCTCTCTTAGCATTTTGTTGAAAGCCAGAACTAAATTAGGTCTATCTTCCTCTCAAATTTGCCTTTTACAAAATAAAAGGTTAAAAAAAATCAACCTCGGTTAGTCAGTCATCTCAGCATAGCAAAACACTTCAACTGCTTCCTCAAGTTTGAGGTAATTCTATTAAGTTACAGACAAATTGATAAAGAACTCTTCTAGTACCCTTTGTTTATAGAAAGTGCAATGACTAACACAACATTCATGCTACAGGATATATAAGGTTGAATAACACATACTAAAGACATAAGAATTAATGTTTCTCTTCATTGTTAGAGTAACTTAAGAAAGTTAATCGCTAGTGGACTTAAGATCATCGACTAAAGGTCAAAACAAAACCCACAAACAACTACATATAGGTAGCCTAGGTCACTTATTGCATTAGCATAGTAGTACAACAATTACAAATCGTTATTAGTTGTCTTGCCAAAGTAATTATATATTCGATTTTTAATGACAATAAGCTTCCTAAGCACTTTAAAACTTAAAATTGAAGATATTCCAAAACTAATTATTCATCTGAAGCCATTAAATTGCCTAATTTCATACCTAAGTTTTCTATATGAATTGGGAGTTTTGAATTAATAAAATATGTACTTACAATGTGGGATGATAAGGACAGCTATAACGTATAGGTCGGCTGCGGTGGTGGTGGACTGCAGCGGAGACGAAGCGGGCCCCTCCGATTTCGCTTATTTTAGTTGTTGGTGGTAGACGTCGACCAGAACTAGGATTTTACAATTATAAGATATTTAGCGGTGTTGGATGAAATCGAGAGCTGAGGTAGGGGTTGATGTTGGATGTTATGGGGGTGGACGAGAATTTTCGGTAGTGGGTTGAAGGCAAACAGAGATGGACGGCGGGGCTGAGATAAAATAGATAAGAGAAGAAGCGAGTTCTGTTTTGATAATGACGGGGCCAGGTTTATTATTTATTTTATTATTGTATTAAACATTTTTAATACAATTTTTACATCGGTTATTTCAAAACCAATGTGAAATATTTTAAATCACATCGGTTTTTCAATGAACCGATATGGGAACATCACTTATCATGTTGATTTACTTAGAAACGATGTGAAATACATTTTACATCAGTTTTGAAATAACCGATGTTAAATGGCCGACGTTAAATACCTATTTTGTAGTAGTGAAATCTTTGAGGACACAAGCTTCATGAAGCATCCAGTTTCAAAACATCGACCCTTATTTACCCCGACGACGTCTAGATAGACCTCATCCTCATTAATGCCCATGTCCTCTGATGCAACAAACGTCTCAAAAACTCCATCTGAAATATTTTGTTCACACACACACACAAACTTACTTACAAATAGAGAATTCCAAAATTAATATTGCTTGTTTGTTAGTCCAAATTATTTCTTATCAATAAAGAAAACAAAAAAAAAAAGATAAAAAATACCCAATGAAATCATAATCATAATCAAAGAGATACAAATTAAAATAGCATGACAATAAAAAACAGAAAAAGAATCAATATTTAAAAAAATAAATAAGCAGTAGTAAAAAAAAAGACATAAGTTGTGAGAAAATAGGAACATGACTTTCGTGTTGCTTTTATCCGTAGTGTAGAAGATCCTAGTCAAAAACATAAAGCATGAAAGAAAGAACAACAAATAAATGAGCCTCTAATGTTGCTTTTATCCGTACTGTAAAGGATCCTGGTGAAAAACAAAAAGCACGAAAGAACAACAAATAAATGGGCAGCTGACCAAAAAATCACAGCAAGCAAAATCTTGAATTACCTGGAGAAAGATAAGAACATATATGTTTAATAATGATACAAAAAGAAAAAGAAAA
>BMAC01000163.1:1557468-1591949 GCA_014905375.1 Phtheirospermum japonicum
CGGACAAGACCAGTGTCCGATCGGACTAGAGGACAGACACTTCCGTCCGATCAGACAAGACCTCTGTCCGACTAGACAAGTACGTTACGCATGCAGATTTTCGGGATTCGGCTGTTACGAAATGGCTGAGACTTGTTTAAAAACAACGGCAGAAGCAGCTAGGGTTTGAATAATTCCACCTTGGGGACTTTTGGGAGGCTGGAGATACACAAAGAACACTCAAAGGTTGAGAGATTTGACACATCTCTCATACCTATCGATAAATCTGTGCGACGCCGTATCAAGGTTCGATTTGCAGCAATTCTCGTTCGTGGCTAAGGTGCTGGGTTCGTGACAAGCCCGAGGACTCTACGCATTTCATTTGGAGTATTTTCGTCAATCATCCCTCGTTGAACGTAGTTTAACGACATTGTAATTTCTGAACTCGTAGCTATGATGTTTTCATAGTTTTTTGATTCCGGATTTGTTTTGAATAGTTTGGGAACTTGATTAGATAATACTTCGTTGATCTTTAGTTAAGATGTTGGATGTTTGGAATTGATACTATTGTGTTTGGGATTATGGAATGAACAATTGTTTGGATAATCTATTGATAATTTGTTTTCATATTATTGTGTTTCGAAATATTGCTAATCGTTAGTGTTAATGGMTTGCTGAAATTGTTAGAACATTAGGGTATTATAGTTGATGCATTACTAGTCAAAAGCATGTTTATAATCGTTGGAGCAATTAGGAAAAGCTCTTATTTGGTTTACACCTTTTACTATTCCCATCATTTGTCGAGAGGTTGACACCCTCGAGATAAGAAGAACTCATTTTTATTTTAAGTTATTGGAATTGAAACATTTACAGAACCCAATGTGTTTGTGTGTTTTTAGATAGAATTGTGATACTAGTATAATAAACATCGTTAAATCCGATTCCCATTCCTCGAGAGATCGACCTGAGTTGACTCATCAGTCTACAAGTGGCCCCGTTCTCTTGCGGGCAAACTTAAACCCTTTCAAACGTAGACGCGTATTTGTTAACCGGAATTTAATTGTGAAAGGAACACAAAATTTCGGCTCAATGACATGCTGATATTAAGTAACTTTCGTGATATGATCACAAGTACATAGAACATGTTAAAAGACAACTTTGATATGAAAGACATGAGTTTAGCCGATGTGATTCTTATGATCAAGATCATAAGGAAATCAAACATCATAGTACTTTCTCAGTCCCACAATGTGGAAAGCGTATTGGAAAGGTGTGATGAGTTTGATGATAAAATGGCTCAAACCTCAACCTTTGTTTAGTGAAAAACAAGGGTGACTCGGTGGTTCAACTGGAATTTGCTAGGATTGTTGGAAGTCTTATGTACGTTGCTATTTGTACTAGACTAAATCTAGCTTATTCAGTGAACGAACTAAGTAGGTTCGCGAGTAATCCGAATAGTGATCACTGGATTGGGTTAACTAGAGTATTACTATGGATTGGGTTAACTAGAGTATTACTATATTTGTAGTATACTCTGAGTTGTGGGCTGCATTACACGAGATATCCAATAGTACCAGAGGAGTACTATGTTGTTAAACTGGATATTGGACTCTAAAGATTCACACTCTATGAGTGGGTATGTTTTACCATTGGTAGAGGTGCTGTATTTTGGAGGTCCACTAAGCGAACATGCATAGCCCGGTCTACCATGGAATTAGAGTTCATAGCTATGAACAAAGATAGTGAAGAGGCTGAGTGATTTCGAGATTTTCTCGAGGATATTCCATGTTGGTGGAAGCCCGTATCAATGATTATGATACACTGCGATAATCAAGCTGCTATCGCAATGGCTTATAATGAAATGAATAACGGTAAATCGCGAAATATTCGTCGAAGATACAATACTGTTAGAGAATTGATCTCAAGAGGAATTTCAATTGATTATGTGAAATCAAAGGAAATTATAACGGGTCCGTTTGCAAAGAGTATAAATCGAGATCAATTCTATGCTAGAGGGAATGGGGTAAAGTCCACACAAAAGAATAGTCCTTAGTGGAAACCCAAACATGATGACTGGAGATCCCAAGAACTTGGTTCAATGTGGCCAACTAAACTTTGGACTGTTCTATTTACGAACACTTGGTAACTAGCCATGAGCTAAACCTATTTCCCTAGAGAGCATATCCAAGTGATATCCTGATGACCGTGGCATAGGGTAAGTCTTAGACTTTTAATGACGATCTATACCAATAAAGGTGAAGTATAGCAGGATACTTCTGATAGACAAGGTCACCTATTTAAATGTAGAGGAGTGCCGCCTCGCCCGAAGCACTTATGAATCCAAGAGTGTTCCAAGGCCAAAATGGACACAACTTAGAATTTGCAGAATTGGCGTAAGCGTTATTATGTGAGTATCATTTTCTCGGTAGGCTCGGACTCGGAATAGTTCAATGACTCAGTCAACTAGGCCGTGGGTTTATCCGATGGTATTTCACTACGGAAAGGTTCAAAGTCAAAAGATACCTGTCCAGATGTGATAACGTTTCATGTGGAAACTGAGCAATTGAGTCCTATGCATCATACATTGATTTTGCACTCATGTGGGGGATTGTTGGGGAAATTGGATTTGGTAAAGTTATATTTAGTTGCTTTGACCAAATATTCCAAATGTAAACGGGTCGTTAATTGTGTAAACGAATGTCAAATTATTAATCTACGTTTCGTGTAGATAATTTTGGTATATTTACTTTCACAAATCCGTTTTTTGGGTGAGTGAAAAGTCAATAACCAAGGTTGAACATTTCGAAGGTAATGAGGGTGAGAAATTTCCTAAGTAGATAGAAAATGTCCTATATGAATGTTATTCATTATTTTATGGAAATCAAATTATTAGAGATGGTGGACCGCAAACTATTTAATTGCTTGGGCTTTAATTAGTTTGGGCCTCTTCTAGAAGCTTCTAAGTCTTTCTTATTGATCAAGATAAGGAGATTAGCTTGTATTAGGAATCCTAATTCCTATAGATTTCCTACCTTGTTTAAAGGTCCCTCATATCTATAAATACCAACTCCCACATAGTGTAGAAACACAACACATACATCAAACATGTTTTTAAGAGAGCTCTCGCATACATATCATAATCCTACCTGCCTCACGCATCATATAGTCTGCAGTTAGGGTTTTGCTCAGTTGTCTGCCCAATTTTCGTTCGCTAGGTTGACTGGATTGTCTGCTCCGTCCATCTCCATTCGTCGTTGTATCTTGGGAGGTTCATTGCTATCAAACCGTGAGCACGTAGTACGAGGCAATAAGAATCTTAAGGAACGAGTTCGCTCGCCTCGACGGTTAACTTTTCCTTTCGTTTCGTTATTTAAGTATATTATATATGTATTATATTTATATATAATATATTTGCTCGATTGCGTTGGATCTGTTAGTTCAATTATCCCCGATATTATCGCAATATATTACTATTAACCCAATACCGAGAGGGCCACGTCGGTCGAGAAATCGGTCCTGTCCAGCCTTTCGGAACTTGCTCAGCACCTCTCACCCCCGAGATGCGGTCTTGGAGATCCTCCCGCTCGGCACCCCATGGCACACTTATTGGGTGTCCTTCGGTCCTGGTTCTCCTCGTACAGGGATTGTCCCCCTCGTGCTCGAAGCCCGACTTTGTTGTCGACTCGCCTTTCATGCGCTCGGTCACCGCCATTTCCCTCGCTTTGGCCGCTTATGGTGCTCCCGGTCTTGATACCGTCCGGGTCATCACTCCGCTCAGCCTTCTCTCGTCTTGGGCCACCGAAGGGTCTCTCGGTCTAAATACCGTCTTTTCCTTCACTCCGCTCAGCCCCCACGTTGGTTCCGTCCCCAACGTGCCGGTAACATCCCGCAAATGCCCAGGCACAGCGCCTGTCCGCACTAGTACTGCGATAGACCCGATAAGGATGACACGAGGCATTCCGATCCCGACCGCTATCCCGCTAGTTGCATAGGTCCATGGGCTCGCCACGCCAAGTCCTGGTACTTGTCCGACAAGTACTCGCATCTCTGCTTGGCTTGACCACCTTGCTGAGTCCTTCATCGCAGACGTGCCCGGCTTATCTCCTGCCTGATAAGCCAATTCCATGTGGTTGGCCGTCCGACATGAGTGCTCCTCGATCATTGTCCCGGATGATGACCTCAAACGCTTCGCATTGGCACAAAACGTGTCGCGGTTGCCTCCTCGGTCATCCTCGTGCCATTCGTCCGAAAAGGAGTTGGAACACTCACATTCCTCTACAAATTGACAAGGTATGACCGGCTCGTCGGTTGGTCGGCAAGGTTAATTACTCCTTGTCGCTTCCCCGGGATCACCCTTGACCCTTTCTTCCTCATGTCCGTCGTTGACTCGATCGATAAGTCGAACGACAATGCTAACCCTCCAGGAGAGTTAACCCCGTGGCTTACTAGCAAAGGGATTCACCTAATACCTCGCATGGTGTCGACCTTGGCCAGGTCGCTCTGCCTCGACGGTCTGCTAGCCGCCTTGCTCCTCGGGTCTCCACGGAAGAGTTCCCAGACGCTGGTGTACCTGCCGCACCAGTCTGCCCCTCCGGGCGTCATTTCCCGAGATGTGCCTTGACCAAGGCCATCTAGATCGGTGTGGGTGATCGACCCACATTGATATAAACAAGTGGTCCCACCAGCTCGTCCTCGGCAGTGATTCTCTCCCCCACCGTGCCCTTTGCCCATAATGCGAATCAGGCCACTCTGCCCGAATCTTGCCGTGCGTTGACTGACGATGCGCGCCCCGCGTGCCCACTACTTCAACGTCCAGATCCTCGACACTAGAGTCTGATAAGCCCTTAGCCTCTTTCAGTCGTGAATTGACCGCTCTTGTTGACATGTTGCGGTCTTGATCCACGGACATCTGATCCGAACTGCAGGGTCAACTCGCAGCGAGTGGGTGTTGTCGCATCCAACAACCCCACCAATTGGTTGCCCCATCTTGTGCCAGGATGTTGGCGATCCTTCACAAGCCTTCGACCCTTCACAAGTCACTGGCCCTAGACCAGACTCACGCGTTGGCTCCGCGTAGTTCTTCGCTGTCAGTGACCTACCAAGGTCGAAATTGCCAATCAAGCGATCGATCTGCGCCGCCTCCTCGTCGTAAGCCTGGATCGCTCTTGAACACGAGTCAGTGACTCGTCTAGGGGTGTAAGAGTACCTCGCTGCCGTAGACCCGCTCGGACATGTGCCTCTACTGGCCCACACATCCCGAATCTAGCCATGAGATAGGTCGATCCATCCCTCTCTGCCTTCGCCAGCGCGTGGTTGCTCCGTGGCCCCACCGCTCGCGATCTCAGCATGTTTAGGTCGTAGATCGGGGAAATCTAGCCTAATACCGGGGCATCGTCGCATGATCACCCCTGATCCATCAGACGCAGATCTGCCTTCCAGGCCGTATCTGTCCGCGCAGTGAGGCGTCGTCGACTCGGTTGCCTCCAGTCCACTGGATGCGGATCTGCTTACCGGGCCAGATCCGTCCAAGTGAGGGGGTCTCGTTCGCACGATTGCCCCTATGACGCGACTCCCTTGGGTTGCACAGACCGTCCCTCCGGTTGGACTCTACCGCAAAGGGGCCTCGGTTCCCCTTACAGTCCTCCCGAACGATCTCAGTTGGTTGCTCTCCTCCTTCTTCGCTCCGTCCGAGCAACACTGTCGTCGTGAGGATCGCACCATCGCCGACTGGTGTGCTGGCTCTGATACCACCTGTCATGGGCCCGCGCGCTGAGTAGGCGCGGTGCAGTGGACTTTGCCCGTGCTGCGCCGAGAGGGCCGCGTCGGCCGAGAAATAGGTCGACGTCCCTTCGGGCAGCCTTCGATTAACGACCATCGGACTACAAACAAAAGGGAAGAAGGAAAAGCAAGAACAAGAAGATGGAGAATAATATTCTTATTAAACTCCTGAATCGTTGTTAGAAGTCAGTTCTGGCTGTTACGAAGTTCAATAGGATGAGTGGCCTATTTATACACTACTGACGCCTATGGTTAGGGTTTGGCTTGCCCCTTTCCCAAGCTACAATCTAGTCTAAAACAGCTCGGCCCATCAGCGCTGCTCGGCCTTGGAAACCTTAATCTAGACCCAAACATGACCAAATACGTCCGACCCAAAAACACGTATGGGAAACCCGTCCGTAAAGGTAACTACCTAACAGAAGATACGCCTTACAAGGAAACGTATCATACATGGAGATCTTTTCTTGCCAAGAAAGAATCCATCTGTACTTTGACTCTAAGGAGCCTGGGAAGGCCCAGTCCGCCCCGATAAACTCGCTAAGCATGGGCCTGCCTGTCGACCCATGCGGCTTTCTAGCTTTGGACGCGTGCGCACCTGCCCGGCGCGTCCACCTGGTTGCTCGGCATGGCCGTGCTGGTCGGCCCATGCCTGTCCCTTGCCTCGGATACGTGCTCAACTGCTCGGCGTATCCTCTCGGGTCGGAGAGTCCCGTGCGATGCCTTTCAGGCCACGCTCGCCTCTCCCGCCTGGTCATGGCTCGAGCCTTCGCCGTGTGCCCTCGGCGTTATCTCGAGCGCGTGCGCCTGCCTGTCGATCGCGCCCATCTCGTCTTGCATAGCCTTGGCGTCATTGCCTGGCCTACTGGCGCCGCCGCACCTTCACAGGTCACGCATGCCACACTGCTCGGCAGCCTCGGCCAAGAAGCCTTGGTGCCGCCCATCACCCGCTCCGCGCCCCGCGCCGAGTGATATTGCGCTACTTAGCGCGCAGATGACTCGCTCCGCTGAGTCATAAGTCACGGGACGTGACACACGGCTCTTTTGCTTCCTCTGTGATGAAACTCGGGTTTCCAGAATCAACATTTAGCGTAGCCCGCCAATTTGGGACCAGACCCGCACGGTTTACAGTTTTCCGACGACGGTCTCCTCTTCGCAAGCCCTACTTCTGGCCTTTTCACTGCCCCCGTTTCTTTCAGTTCCTTGCCGATAGCCAGGTTGACACCGCCGTCTTCTACTCTTTTTTCTCCCTCCTCTCTCCCTTCCTTTCCGACATTGCATGTGCTGGCATGGATTTTTTTAGTGAAACATCTGCTGTTTCTCGTGCGGTAATCCCAGAACTTTCGGCTTACAAGAACAAGGACTTCTCAGTTGGTCAAACCTGCTCCTATTTATGCGTTTCCTCATATTCAGATGGGCTCTTGCCCACTACATCTTCTGCGGCCCATTTCCATCATACTCTCCATTTGGAGCCCAAATCGTTTTTTTCCAGCAGCGTAGGCCCTTAATACACTGAGGCCCGGTAACCAATACTCACCCCCCACCCCCACCCCCCGCGCGCATTGGATCCAGGCCCAATTATAGCAGCCCGTCCTTTTCCTCCCCTCGCGTTGGACCCAAGACCACTTCCAGTAGACCAACTTGCAGCCTTCAAGTCGTGTCCAATTCTACCCCCACGCCTTTGACCCATCTCCCGGCCCAGTGGTCCCATCCGCCCACCATCCTTCTCTAGTGTCTCACTCCTTCGGGGCGACTCCAATCAAGAAAGGTGATTATTTATTGGTCACCACTGATGAAACGAGATATAAAAATCATGTTAAAAAACTGCGTGATTCGCTCATAGGCCTTCTCCTCCAACCCAAAGGGTCGAAACCCCTTTCGATCATTGATTGTAAGGCTACTTTGCAAACTACTTGGGGTACCACTAGAGCTTGGAGTTTTATTCTTCTCGGCAAAGGATTTTTTACTCGTTCACCTCTTCTGAAGACAGGGCCCGCTTGTTTGCCAAATTCTCTTGGAAATTCGGCTCAAGTACTATTCGGCTTTTCCGCTAGACCCCGGATTTCAACCCCTACAAGGTCCCTTCGGTCTCGTCTCAGGTTTAGATCCGTATTTATAAATTGCCAATTGAGTACTGTGATCACTCTTTCATTTTAAATATTACTAGAGTCGTTGTCAACCATATGCAAATTGATGAACGTTCGATTAATGGTTCGGTGGGCCATTTTGTTCGTGCTTTGGTTGATACTAATCTTGAAAATACTCTGCATGAGACGGTCATGATTGAACGTGCAGGATACTGCGGTTATATTTCTATTGGTTATGAGAACCTTCCAAATTTTTGCAAGACGGTTGGGCATCTTGTTGGCTCTTGCCCATCTTATAAATCCCGAACTGCCCAGAACGTTAGTGGGGGCGATTGGCACACGGTCAACACCAGACGCTCTTGACGAAATCTTAAATCACAAGAGACTAAAGTTCGTAGCGGGACGGACCCCCGGCCGACTCCCGAGTCTTTTAATCCTCCCTTGCAGACCTCTAACACTTTTGACGCGTTACATTCTGAGATTAACATGGGGTGTCCACCTCACCCTTCCTCGATCTCCCCCCCGGGCCCTGACCCCTCCCTCACTTCTAGTATTCTGGGCCCTTCCAATAGTGGCTCAGACAATGGTCAGCAACTAACTGCGCAGCTTTGCAAGGAGAACCAGTTGACCGTTTGCAGATCGGCTGAGATTGTTTGTAACACCTCTCAACAACTTGTGCTTTATGAAGAACCTGCTTCTTCGAGCACGGGTTATGTTGATCAGGTGGCCATGGGTTCTTCGGATAAGGTTTTTCCTTTCGTGCAACATTCTCCAATAGCCTGTCTTACACGTGAAGAAGGCATTATAGTGGATGATTCGGATACTGACAGCCAACATCGCACCCCTCTTTTTCGAACAAGGATTGTCCCCCTCATGCTCGAAGCCCGACTTTGTTGTCGACTTCCCTTTCATGCGCTCGGTCACCACTGTTTCCCTCGCTTTGGCCGCTGATGGTGCTCCCGGTTTTGATACCATCCGGGCCATCACTCCGCTCAGCCTTCTCTCGTCTTGGGCCACCGAAGGATCTCTCGGTCTAAATACCGTCTTGTCCTTCGCTCCGCTCATCCCCCACGTTGGTTCCGTCCCCAACGTGCCGGTAACAACCCGCAAATGCCCAGGCACAGCGCCTGTCCGCACTAGTACCGGGATAGACTCGATCAGGATGACACGAGGCATTCCGGTCCCGACCGCTCTCCCGCTAGTTTCATAGGTCCATGGGCTCGCCCCGCCCAGGCCTGGTACTTGTCCGAGAAGTACTCGCATCTCTGCTTTGCTGGACCACCTTGCTGAGTCCTTCATCGCAGACGTGCCTGGCTTATCTCCTGCCTGATAAGCCAATTCCACGTGGTTGGCCGTCCGACATGAGTGCTCCTCGATCATTGTCCCGGATGACGACCTCAAACGCTTCGCATTGGCACAAAACGTTTCGCGGTTGCCTCCTCGGTCATCCTCGTGCCATTCGTCCGAAAGGGAGTTGGAACACTCACATTCCCCTACAAATTGACAAGGTATGGCCGCCTCGTCGGTTGGTCGGCAAGGTTAATTACTCCTTGTCGCTTCCCCGTGATCACCCTTGACCTTTTCTTCCCTATGTCCGTCGTTGACTCGATCGATAAGTCGAAGGACAATGCTAACCCTCCAGGAGAGTTAACCCCGTGGCTTGCTAGCAAAGGGATTCGCCCAATCCCTCGCATGGTGTCGACCTCGCCCAGGTCGCCCTGCCTCATCGGTATGCCAGCCGCCTTGATCCTCGGGTCTTCACGGAAGAGTTCTTAGACGCTGGTGTACCGGCCGCACCAGTCTGCCCCTCCGGGTGTCATTGCCCGAGATGTGCCTTGACCAAGGCCATCTAGATCGGTGTGGGTGATCGACCCACATTGATATAAACGAGTGGTCCCACCAGCTCGTCCTCGGCAGTGATTCTCTCCCCCACTGTGCCCTTCGCCCATATTTCGAATCAGGCCGGTCTGCCCGAATATTGTCGTGCGTCAACTGACGTTGCGCGCCCCATGCCCCCACTGCTTCACTGTCTAGATCCTCGGCACTAGGGTATGACAAGACCTTAGCCGCTTCCAGTCGTGAATTGACCGCTCTTGTTGTCATGTTGCGGTCTTGATCCAAGGACATCTGATCCGAACCTCGGGGTCAAATCGCAGCAAGTGGGTGTTGTCGCATCCAACAACCCCACCAATTGGTTGCCCCATCTTATGCCAGGATGTTCGCGATTGTTTCAGCCCAAAAAGTGGCCAACGGTTGAGAACGCCTAAAACCTTGAACACCTGCCTGATCTGCACCACAAACACAAGTTAGAAAGGACCACCGGTGATTTTTCGGTGAAAACCTCTCCGATTCTTAAGTCAGTAAGCGTTTTGAGGTGTTTTCCAGAAAGAAAGCAAGAATGCTCAAGAGAAAAATAACATACCTCTCTCAGCCTTGGGGCTGAGATATTTATAGTTTCTCCTGACGGGGACCCCAGCCGGGATCTCAGGAACACATGCCGCGAATCAAGGGCCGTTACGCAATAAATTCTGACAAGTGGTCCCACTTGTCTCTTCGCTGGGAATTTGGGAAATAGGTCTCTCCTGTCCCAGGTCTTCCTTATTTCCTTCTCGCGTATCACCTCGGTATTGATATCAGACTTGACTCTAGCCAGGTTTTCCTTGTTCCAGATCTGACCCAGTCCATATTATCTCGGCTCTCTAGGGTTCCAGCAGAGTTTAAGGAACCAGAACTATCGCGATCCGGCTCTTCTTTCCTCTTGTCCCTGCCGTTCAACAGGTCAACTCTTGCTATAATGAGGAAGAGCTCTATTCCTCAGGGGACTCAACCAGGTCTTTTACCCAGACCAGGTTAAACTTCAATCCCTGGGACTTCAGCTTGGTATAATCTCCAAACTTTTAGTGCCCTTCAAGATGTCTAAGTCAGGGATCTCAAGCGATAACCACCTCTTCCTAACATTCTATTTTATCGGGAGGGCTAATTAGATCTTTCTTTGAGACAGAGCTGTTCTAGCCCTCTCTTAAATTATCTAATTATTCCGAGTCAGAGCTACCCAAAACCAGGCCTGGCATATATGTTGCCCTATCAGCGATCCTGCACAAGCTTTCAACCCTTCACAAGTTATTGGCCCAAGACTAGAATCACGCATTGGCTCCGCGCAGTCCTTCGTTGACAGTGACCTACCAAGGTCGAAATCGCCAATCCAACGATTGTTCCGCGCCGCCTCCTCATCGTAAGCCTGGATCGCGCTTGAACACGAGTCAATGACTCTTCTAGGGTGTAAGAGTACCCTGCTGCCGTAGACCCGCTTCGGACATGCACCTCTGCTGGCCCACACGTCCCGAATCTAGCTATGAGATGGGTCGATCCATCCCTCTCCGCCTTCGCCTGCGCGTGGTTGCTCAATGGCTCCACTGCTCGCGATCTCGGCATGTCTAGGTCGCAGATCGGGGAGATCTGGCCTAACACCGGGGCATCATCGGCATGATCACCTCTGCTCCATCGGACGCAGATCTGCCTTCCAGGCCGTATCTGTCCGCGCAGTGAGGCGCCGTCGACTCGGTCGCCTCCAGTCCACTAGACGCGGATCTGCCTACCAGGCCGGATCCATCCAAGTGAGGGGGTCTCGTTTGCACGATTACCCCTATGACGCGACTCCCTTTGGTCACACAGACTGTCTCTCCGGTTGGACTCTGTCGCAAAGGGGCCTCGGTACCCCTTACTGTCCTCCCGAACGATCTCAGTTAGTTGCTCTCCTCCTTCTTCGCTCCGTCCGAGCAACACTGCCGTCGTGAGGATCGCACGATCGCCGACTGGTGTGCCGGCTCTGATACCACCTGTCACGGGCCTGTGCACTGAGTAGGCGCAGTGCATCGGACTTTTCCCGTGCGGCGCCGAGAGGGCCGCGTCGGCCGAGAAATCGGTCGACATCCCTTCGGCCAGCCTTTGGTTAACGGCCATCGGACTACAAACAAAAGTGAAGAAGGAAAAGCAAGAACAAGAAGATGGAGAATAATATTCTTATTAAACTCCTGACTCGTTGTTAGAAGTCAGTTCTTGTTGTTACAAAATTCAATAGGACGAGTGGCCTATTTATACACTACTGATGCCTAGGGTTAGGGTTTGGCTTGCCCCTTTCCCAAGCTACACTCTAGTCCAAAACACCTCGGCCCAGCAGTGCCGCTCGGCCTTAGAAACCCTAATCTAGACTCAAACACGACCAAATACGTCCGGCCCAAAAACACGTATGAGAAACCCGTCCGTAAAGGTAACTACCTAACAGAAGATACGCCCTACAAGGAAACGTATCATACATGGAGATCTTTTCTTGCCAAGAAAGACTCCAGCTGGACTTTGACTTTAAGGAGCCCGATGATCGACGAATTCTCGACGCGCTATTTCAGAATCCGTCTCCGCAAGAGTACGGAGCCGGTTGTAGGGCGGCGAGTTCTTCCCGAGTCGTGTCTCTCGAGGATGGATGCTATCGGCTTATCGGTTTCTTTTTTGCTCTTATTGTCGATTGAAATTAAACTAATCTAAACTAGGAAAGCAGTAGTCATTGATTTGGTTTGAGTTTTTATAACTAAACTTTAAATTGAAATAGAAGTTTTAAAAGCATTAAAATGTAAAAAGGGAATTAAAGCTTATTTAAAAACGATTAATCTAAACTAGCCAACTAAGAAAGCTTATAATTTGAATTAAGGAAAAGGGAGGGAAAGTTAAAGTCTTGCTTATTTGAAAAAGTCAACAACATTAATTTAGCATCAATATAAGTTTAAGAAGGAAGATTTTATAAAGCTTCTAAAAATTTGAGAAATTGATCTAAACAATTAAACAACTTAAAAGTATAAGTTCAAAAGCTAGAAAGCTATAAAATGAAAATGGAAGTTTTGAAAAGCAAAATAATAACTAAACTATAATCCAAGCATTAACACAAGATTAAAAAGAAATATCATGAAAACAAAATTATATTAATAGAAAGAGATTACAAAACATAGGATTCCACAAAAGCTTCAAATGGAAATGGCAACTTGAAGGATTCTTCACAAAAGAAATGCCAAACAAAAGTTTCAACAACTAGCTAATGAAGTTCTAACACTTAACTAAACTAGAGCTAATTAACTAATTACTAGAATTTAAATTTGATCAAAAGAAAAGGAAAATATGTCTCTAGGTTGAAGGAGCTTCCTGGTGTAGAAAAGCCCTTCTGCAAGTTGGTTTCATTGGAAAAGACGTCTGCGTACTTAATCCTCAAAAAAAAAATCTGCTTTTCAGTCGATCGACTGCAAAAGGAGTCGATCGACTGGCAGTCGATCGGTCATGTCGGCAGTCGATTGACTGCGTTGTCCAAAACGGCCAAAGTCCCTGGAATGCAGTCGATCTTGGGATTTCAGTCGATCGACTAGAAAGGCAGTCGATCGACTGCACTTCCAGTCGGTCGACTGGATTGCTGCACCCGGCTCGATTTCTTGTTCTTTTTACGTCTGCCGGTTTATCGAGCCTCGTCCGTTGCGCTTCATTGCTTGTCCGTCCATTCCCGAGTCGAGTGAAAATGATCCCAAATGAGCGCGGGCCCCACTTGGACGTCCTACAGCCAAGAGAAAAATGAAAGAGTGAAAAATTACGAAAACTAATAAAAAAAACGTACAAAAACTAAGAAATCCTAGAAATAACGAAAAATGGCCAACTCGACTCCTAAAACACCTAAAAGCAAGCGAAACACACGCAACGTGATACAAAAACGGTAGAAGAAATATGTACAAAAATATGCAAATCAACCACCCCACACTTAGAATGGTTGCTTGTCCTCAAGCAAAAACTAACGTAAAATGATAAAACTACCCCCGACCAACCCTCAACTAATGCACAAAAGTTAAATCGAGACGTTGTACACTACGTTTCTTGTTAGCTTTGGCTAAAAGGACGACAATGTGCGTTGTTAAGGAACTTTAGATCGACTTCCGAGCCCTAAAAGAACTTAAGCAATTCACCAAGTCGGTCCCCCCGTCCTTGCCCCGGCTAAGGTCTATTCACGCTCGAACCGTTAATCGGCTCCCTACTAGCCAATATCATTTACACCTCTCTTTACAAATATATACTAAAAATCGAAAAAAAAGGAAAACGTGTTATTCAACAACTTCAAGGATTTATAGCGTATCCTTGTTTATTCGTCTCTCGTTTTTTTTTTTAATTTTTCTTTTTCTTCTATTTTTTTTTGGTACCATAGACGTAAGGTACTTAAATAGTAAATAAAAAATGAAAATACGAAGCTTTCAACGACTCCGATCATTCATTGCTACTAGCAACTTACAAAATTCTCGATCGAGCACGTGGAGCAATTGACGACTCCAAATTACAAAACAAAAACCTATAGAGAGTGTGTGATGACGAGGGCTAGTTGAGGCACTAGTTCTAAACGAGCACAAGGATAGCACGAAGCTAAAACCGAACGGGGATCCCAACAAGTTAAACCACCTAAGTCCACTAAATTCGATCGAAGATCTAAACACCCTAACAAATCATCAAAACCGCGTCACTTCGCCAAGGGTCCAAGCAATAATAGCACACACGTTACTCAAATTAACACAATCAAGCATTCGACAAAATTAAAAACCTAGGACGAACTCTAACCACCCCACACTTAAAACCTAGAAATGTCCTCATTGAGTATTTAAGCTAATAAAAGCAGTAAAAAGGTGTAGGGAAAAGAAAACGCCCCTATTTTCGAGCTTGTGTCAACGTGGTTGTGCAAAAGTCGTCGCCGGGAGCCGAGGTAAGCAACAAGCTATCTACAAGGTAAGGCAAGGTGGAGAATTTGCACATAAATATACTATTTACAAAAATGAAAATATTTTTGAGTTTTTGAATTTTTTTTTTTCAATTTGTTTGGATTTATATTTTTTTTTTAAATTTGTTTTATATTTTGAGAATATATTCAAATGAAATGAAATTAAAATATATACAAAAACGAAAGCAATTTATTTTTATTTTATTTTATTTTATTATTATTATTATTTTTTTTTACAAAAGACGAGATGAGAAATAAACGAACATAATCGAAAGATAAACAAAATAACAAACGAAAATAATAAACAAATAAAATAAACAAAGGATAGTATAGGAGTTTAACGACGTCTCCTATGTCGGGGACGGAGGGTCGCGTCCTCGTCTTCCTCTTCCTCGTCCTCGTCGTCATTTTCACCCTCGCCGCCGTCATCATCGTCGTTTTCCTCGAACCGACGCATCCGACTCTCAACCAAAAGGAGCCGGCTATGGAGGCCGCAGAAAGCTTGGTCGTTTCTTGCCTGCCCCTCGTCGAGCCGGTCGAAATGGGTGTTGAGCTGGTCAAAACGGGAAAACACAGCCTGTTGGAAATCGTTCCAACCCATCTCGTGACCCGAGCTGGTGCTCGGGCCTCCGTACTGCGGGATTGCCGCTTGGCTCGTGCTCGCTTCGAAATGCACGCCCGAACCGGTGTTCGGGATGTCGTCGGCCTCGCCTTGTTCATTGTCCCGGTGGCGTTGGCGTCCAGGGTTTGGGTTCGCCGGGATTTTAGGTGTTTTGAACACCAACTCTAAAAGATCGACCCTTCCCATATTGGCCGCCTCGGCCTCGAACCCGAAGTAACGGGCAAGAACAGTGATCATCGGCCCCATGCCGACTCGGGCAACGCTTCCTCCCCTCATCTTCCGAATCCCTCGAATATGTCCACGGATAAACGGGAAAAATGGGACCTGATGTCCATTGCATAGGCACCAAAGCACGTATAGCTCGTGATGGGTGAGGTTGGTGCTCTCGTGCTTTCCCATCAGGACATGGGCAAAGAATTCGTAGGCCCCAAGAAATGCCAAGTCGAAGATTACCGAAGCCGAGTATCGATCTCTGGTACCACGTCCGCTCGTAATACTTCCCCAAAATTCCTCCGGACTAAAATCGTGCAGCCGCGTGGAAGTAAACTGTTGGCAATTAAGCCCGAGCACCTCTTGGAGCACCCCTTGATCGATCCGGTACTCAATTACCCCAAAACGGACATTAAAACCCCTGTCATCGGTCTCCTGGTATGTGGTGAAGAACTCGAGCACTAGCTCCCGATAAGCCGGTGCCCGGAAAGACGCGAACATTCGGCCGTTCAATGCATCGATGAAATGAAGCAATCGTGTGCCGAACACGTCAAAGTCCCTGTTCACCACCCACTCGTCCAAACGCTCGATATTGACGAAGTGCTGGGTAGCGAAATGTCGCAGAGATAGATTTTGAAAAAGATCTCCCTCGTATGTGGAGTAGATGGGGAAGGGGGCACCGTAAACTCCGGCGATATTGGGGTTTTGGGGCTCGTTGAAAATGTCATCATTGGAGTGGCCGTCTATGGTAAAAGGTGGAAATAGGAATGAAAGTAGATGGATTTTGTATTTGAGGGTTCCAAGAATCGAAAGGAACGAACAAGAATGGAAAAACGGGAAAAATTCAAACCAAACGTTCACTGGGGCATTTCGTCGAACACTTGGTGGGCAAGATTTTTGAGGATGAAAAACAAACGAAAATGGCTCCCAAATCCTACCCAAAATCGCAACCAACAATAACCAAGTTCCCCAAGAGATCGTTTAAGCGAATTACCTTGAATAATTGGTTCGAAAATGGAACGAAGAATCGAACTATTCCCAAGGAGATTTTTGAATTGAGAGAGGAAAAGAAAAATGAACTTCCCGCGTAATTTCTCGCTGTCGATCGACACTCTCTTATCTTTTTTTTATATATATTTTTCTATTTTTTTTATATATTTTCCGCCTCCCTTTTTTTTTCTTGGTCGATTGATGTGGTGGGGGGGAAGATCGACTGCCATTATATAGATCCGCAGAGCTCTGGGCAGTCCGGGCAGTCGATCGACTGCCCCTCTCGGTTGATCGACTGCAGTCGATCGACTGCCGACAGTCGATCGACTGCTGTTGCCAAAAGCTTGAAAATTTCTGGAATCCAGTCGATTCTGCCGTTTCAGTCGATCGACTGGCTGTCGATCACCATGTTCCCAGTCGATCGACTAATTTGCCAAAAAGCTTGAAAAATTCTGGAATCCAGTCGATTTGAACCTGTCAGTCGATTGGGCAGTCGATCGACTACATACCATTCGATCGACTAGGTATGCAGTCGATCGACTGCATTCCAGCAGCCAACCTCCATTTTTGATCCTCTTTTCTCCCAAGACTCCAGGAATGGACCTACACAAACCCAAAAATTCAAATTAACACTACTTAAGGTTAGAATGTACACAAACTTAAAAGAAGAACAAGAAAGGGTTAGAAGGTCGTGGGTTGCCTCCCACGGAGCGCATTTGGTTAACGTCATTCGCTCGACGATCCTGGCGATCAAGATCCCGTCGGGGGCAAGTCACTCAGGTTCTCCTCCTCTATGATGACGGGCTCGAGAGCTTTTGTTTGCAACATGCCATGCCGGTAAGGTTTGACTCGGGTGCCATTCACTTGGAATCGATCGTCCGTCTTTGGGTCGATTAACGCCACGGCTCCAAATGGGGATATTTTCTCGATTTTGAACGGCCCGCTCCATTTGGACATAAGCTTCCCGGGAAACATGGCAAGGCGAGTGTTATAAAGGAGTACTTGCATTCCCTCCTCTAACTCCTTCGGTACAAGCTTCTTATCGTGGAGCAGTTTCGTTTTTTCTTTGTACAAACGGGCACTATCAAACGCCTCGTTTCGTAATTCTTCGAGCTCCTCAAGTTGGAGTCTTCTCCCTTCTCCGGCCTGCTTCAAATCAAAGTTACACGCTCGAATGGCCCACCACGCTCTATGCTCCATTTCCACCGGTAGATGGCATGACTTTCCATACACCAGATGATAGGGACTCATTCCAATAACCGTCTTATAGGCCGTACGGACGACTCACAAGGCATCAGTGAGCTTCGTTGACCAGTCCTTCCTGTTCGGTTGCACAGTTTTCTCGAGAATGTTTTTGATTTGCGATTACTTGTCTCGACCTGCCCGGCCGTTTGCGGATGGTAAGGGGTAGAAACCTTGTGCACAACTCCATAATTTTTCAACACACGCTCAAGTAGTTTGTTGTTGAAATGCTTGCCACCATCGCTGATTAGCACCCTTGGAACTCCGAATCGGCTAAATATGTTGCTCCGAACGAACCTCACTACTGTATCGCCATCATTCCTCCTTGCCGGGATTGCTTCTATCCATTTAGATACGTAATCCACCGTGACCAATATGTACTCGTACTCGTGAGACTTCGGGAAGGGACCCATGAAGTCGATCCCCCATACATCGAAGATCTCGATGGCCAAGTTATACGTCATTGGCATCTCATTCCGCTTTCCGATACTACCCGTCCGTTGGCATCGATCGCACCTCTGATAATGCTCGTGAGCATCCTTGAAAAGAGTGGGCCAATAGAAACCCGGTTGAAGAACTTTGTATGCGGTCTTTTGGCCACCGAAATGCCCTCCGACTAGATGATCATGGCAATGTGTCAATATCTCCTCTTTTTCCTCGTCCGGAATGCACCTTCTCAACATACCATCCTTCCCGATTTTGAACATAAGAGGGTCATCCCAATAATAACCTCGACARGTGGCAAGAAARCTCCTCCTCTCYTGYTGAGACAGGTCCGGACGGAGCACCTCATTAGCAAGGTAGTTAGCAATATCGGCATACCATGGTGTGACGGACACACCGAAGAGGTTCTCGTGAGCTTGGTTTTCTCCGATGAGTGGGGACTCTTTCTCTCCATTCCCGACTTCCAAACGAGAGAGGTGGTTGGCTACTACGTTCTCGCACCTTTTTCTATCCCTAATCTCTACGTCGAACTCTTGAAGTAGAAGGATCCACCGGATTAGCCTCGGCTTCGCTTGAGGCTTGTTGAAAAGATGTCGTAGTGCCGCATGATCGCTATGTATAATCACCCTTGACCCAACGATATATGATCGAAACTTCTCGAGCGAGTAAACCACGACAAGTAGCTCCTTTTCGGTGGTTGTGTAATTTCTTTGAGCGTCATTGAGCATAAGACTTGCGTAGTAGACGACCCGGAGGAGTTTGTCGACTCGTTGCCCCAGGACGGCCCCCACCGCTTCGTTCGACGCATCGCACATTATTTCGAACGGGAGAGACCAATCCGGAGCTATCACCACGGGGGCTGAGGTTAAACTTTTCTTCAATGAATCGAACGCCGCTAGACAAGTATCATCGAACATAAACGGAACGTCGGCGCTAAGAAAATGGCACAAGGGGCGGCTAAGCTTCGAGAAGTCCTTAATGAACCTCCTATAGAACCCCGCATGACCGAGGAAGCTTCGCACTCCCTTCACGTCTTGTTATTCTTCAAAATCGTGCATGCTGCCACAAAATCCCTGGTTTTTTGTCGACACTGCCAAATGTGAAATTCAAAAATGAGAGGAAATGTCAAACCAATATAGAGAACATAGTGAACACATGTGTAAAATAGCAATTGTTCTTGCTATAATGTAGAACTTCATAGGGAATATATCAAATGCAATAATCTCTTTCTATATTTCTTTTTTGTTTGCCAATCACAAGATCGAGCAACTAGGGTAATCATGAAATGAAAATTTCAGTTTTTTACATTCAAACCACAGAACATAAACTCAAGAATAACATAATGAGTAAGCAATAAATAAACAATTTGAGATAACTATACACTTGGTTTATATTTCAGATTTACATGCTCAGACATTTCTAGGTCAATTTCTTCCCAATTGCCACCATATGATTAACCAAATTTCCAGCACCCTCTTTCAAAAATAATAATAATGAATAATAATAAATCTTCAGCAACATGACTATCTAAACACAGAGGAAACAAACATATTTATTATTTAAAAAATAAATCGACGAAATGTTAAACAAAGAGGGGTTTTTTCTCGGAATACAAATTCACACCTGATGACAAGTTTTCCCATTGACGGGATCATAAATCCGGCCACCGACTTCGCAGGCGAATCAGCAACGCCATTTTTGTGGAGCTTGCTCTCCTTCTTCGCAGAGCTCTTAACTGAAAATTGCCGGCTGGTTTCGCAAGTTTACGCTCGCCGGTTGGATTGATGAATGGGTTAATCGAGGTCGGGAAATTGAAAATTAGGGTTGCGCATTTTCGAATGAATTAATCTCTGGAAATCAACCGATTCGCCTTTACCCTTGCCTCGAGGACGAATCGTGCCGGCGAAGATGAGGCGGCGGCGGATCGCCGCCCTTCGGAGAGCGTTGGGGAGGTTGATTAGGGTTAGGAAAAATGACGAAAAGGAAAGAAGAAGGAAGGGTCAATACATTTGTTTTGAATGGACGGTCGAGATCAAGAGATTTGTTTTGAATGGACGGTGGAGATCAGTAGATCAACAAGTACCAGGATCCATGACGTGGCTTTTAATTTTGTGACTTCTATTTTTATTTTATATACATTCTACGGCGGTTATTTATAAACCGCCGTTAAAATTAGCTGGAATCCAGTTTTACGTCGGTTCTCAAATAACCGACGTAGAATGTTGGGGTTTTTACGGCGTTTCATATAAACGCGCCGTGGGAATAAAGGAATCAATGGCGGTTATCAAAAAACTGCCGTTAAAATATATATTTAACGTCGGTTCTTGAAAAACCGCCGTAAAAATAGAGATTTAACGGCGGTTTTTTCAGAAAACCGCCGTTAAAACATATTTAACGGCGGTTTTTCCAGAACCGCCGTTAATAAGCCGCCTTCGTATACTGTTTCTGCAGTAGTGAATGGAGGAAGGATAGAGATTAGGGAGGATGAATTGGTAAGGTAGGGATAATGTAATATTACTACTTGTCATTCCACAAATATTCTTCCCCTGCTTATAACCATAGGGGGGGGGGGGGGGGGGGACCATTACATAAAATGCCCTAATGAGATAATTAAAATAAGCATTTAAATAGGAGCCCAATAACCCAATTATGTTTCAGCCCATTAACCCATTAGCTAACAGCCTAGCAATGCAACCCGACGACCTGGTCTGCTCCGACTCTTCTTTCTTATCTCTACCTTGCCCGTCTCTCTCCTCAAAGTCAAAGATTGCATCTTTGCCCTCAATGGACCTGCCTCCCCGTCCACCTTGCTAATTCCACCCGTTCCGGCACTCTCCGACCTCACAACATAACAATACCCCCTGATTTTCAGATCCTTGACCGCAAGGATCGAAAGTTGGGATTTTTTTAACAATTACTCCCCAAGGAGTAGCTTTTTATCCTCCCACGAAGTCAATTCCATATTAGGGTTTCCCCACTCCACTAATAATTGCTCAATTTCATCACCCTTCCTGCTACTAATTCGCTTGTCCAAAACTCGGTGGGGAGCAATTCGGAAAATCCCATCGGCGTCGACCTCCGATAGCTCTTCAAGAGGTAAGGTTTCAGTTTTAATTTTCCTTTTCAACAGTGACGCATGAAAAACTGGATGTGTTTTAGATTCTTCAGGTAATTGTAGCTTATAGGCCACCTTCCCAATTTTCTGTATGACAGTGTACGGGCCGGAGGTACTTGGAAGCCAACTTCAAGTTCTTGCGAAGGTGAAGGGAATTCTGCTTGTAAGGTTGGAGTTTCAGGTACACTTCATCCCCTAACTCAAAGTTCCTCTCTGTTCTGGTTTTGTCTGCATTGGTCTTCATGCGGTTCTGGGCATGCATTAGGTTCTCCTTTATCAACTTCAGCATGATTTATCTCTGTTGCATTAGGTCCTTAGCTCCCCATTTTGTACATCCATATAGGGTCTTGTAGATAAAAGAGGGGGTGCATATCCATATAGGTCCTGAAAGGGGGTCAATCTTAGTCCAGTGTGGTAGTTTGTGTTATACCAGTGCTCAGGAAGTGATATCCACTTGACCCAATGCCTGGGAGCAGTACTAGTCATGCACCTTAGGTAGTTTTCAAGGCACTGATTCAACTTCTCTGTCTGCCCATCTGTTTGGGGGTGGTAAGCTGATGAAAGATTGAGCCTTACCCCTAACATTTTAAATAAGTCCTTCCAGAATGTGTTAGTGAAAACCTTGTCCCTGTCTGATATGATGCTCACTGGTAGACCATGCAGCTTGTAAACAGTGTCTAAGAATAGTTTGGCTATGGTTTGTGTTGTGTAGGGGTGAGAGAGTGCTACGAAGTGGCCATGCTTAGTAAACCTATCAATCACTACCAAGATCACATCTTTTCCCCTAATTTTGGTATCCCCTCTACAAAATCCATTGAAATATGTGTCCAGGCTTGCTCTGGAATGTGCAGAGGCTGCAATAGACCAGGATGCCCTTCATTATCTGGTTTGTTCCTCATGCATACATCACATGATTGCACCATATTAGAAACATCACCCTTCATCTTAGGCCAATAGAAAATTCCCTTCAGCCTCATGTAGGTACCATTCACCCCACAATGACCACCATAAGCTGATTCATGCATAACTGACAAGATCTGTCTTCTGATTTTGTCATCTTGTCCCACCACTAGTCTGCTCTTGTACCTCAGGATCCCACCATTGGCTGTGTATTCTGGAAAAAGGGTAGGGTTTAGGCTCTTAGCAGTTAGGATCTTATTACAATGAGGATAATAATCATGTGTAGCTACCACTTCCTGCACCCAATCTGGAATCACCTGGGTGATAGCCTCACATCTGTTCCCAATCTCTTCTCTTCTTGATAAGGCATCTGCTGCTCTATTCTCAACTCCCTTTCTGTATTGTATCTCATAGTTCAGCCCTAAGAGTTTAGTAATCCACCTTTGTTGCATTGGTGACCTCACTCTTTGGTCCAACAGATGTTTCAAAGCCTGCTGATCAGTCCTGATAATGAACTTGTGCCCCTGTAGGTAATATCTCCATCTTTGAATAGCCATTAGGACAGTCAGGAACTCCCTCTCATACACAGACAAACTCTAGTTCTTGGGACATAGTGTCTTGCTCATGTAGGCAATATGTTTGCCTTGTTGCATTAAGACATCACCCACCCCATGCCCACTTACATCAGTTTCTAGGACAAAAGGTTGAGTATTATCAGGCAGGGTTAGGACAGGAGTGGAAACCATGGCCCTCTTTAACTCTTGAAAAACCTCATCAGCTTCACTTCCCCATTTGAACTGATTTTTCTTTAGCAAAGTTGTGAGTGGTTTGCAAATGACACCATATCCCTTAACAAACCTCCTGTAATAGTCTGTTAACCTAGGGAACCCCTTAATTGCTTGACAGTGGTAGGCTTAGGCCAGTTAATCATACATTCCACCTTATTTGGATCTGTAGACACCCCATCCTCAGATATAACATGTCCTAAATATTCAATTTGTTTCTGGCCAAACTGACACTTACTCTTTTTAGCAAACAAAGTGTTCTCTCTCAGTAAGGTTAGAAATTCCTCAAGGTGTTTAAGATGTGATTCCCATGCTTGGCTGTAAACCAATATATCATCAAAAAATACAAGTGCATATTTCCTCAAACACCCCCTGAAAACCTGATTCATTAAAGACTGAAAGGTGGCAGGGGCATTACACAGCCCAAAGCGCATCACTAAGAACTCATAGTGGCCATGGTGAGTGTTGAATGCAGTGAGATACATGTGTTCTGGACTCATTAAAATTTGAAAGTAACCTGATCTTAGGTCAATTTTAGAGAAGTACTTGGCACCAGAGAGTTTATAAAGCAGTTCCTCAATTATTGAGATAGGGTAGTCATGTTTCACTGTCAATTCATTCAAATATCTGTAGTCTACACACATTCTCCATGTTGCATCCTTTTTTTTACCATCAAAATTGGAGAGGCAAAAGGGCTTTTGCTATTCTGTATCATGTCTGATTCCAACAACTCTTGCACAATCTTCTCAATCTCATCCTTGTGGTTGTGGGAGGTCCTGTAGGGGTATTGTTGCTTCAGTACACTCCCAGGTTTAAGAATAATCTTGTGTTCCACTCCTCTGTTGGGTGTTAGCCCCTTGGGTTCTCCAAAAACATTCTCAAATCTTTCCAGCAAATCGGTTAGTTTCTTGTCCTCCTTGAAGTCATTCTTAGTGGCATGCAACACATAAATCTCCTCCACCTGTTCCTCATAGTCATTGTGTATTAGTTCAAAAAGGGAATGTTCTGTAATAAGTTGGCATTGGATTGTGTCAGTCAGAGCCTTCAACCTAATCCTCTTCCCACCTAGGTTCACAGTATCTAACATAGCTTGATAATCCAGCTCAATAGGGGTGTTCTCCTTAAGCCAGTCACCTCCCAGAATAAGATCACAGCCCTCATGTTGTAAGAGCCTCAGGGGGTACCTAAATGTGTAGTTCTGCATTTTCCATGTGAATCCTTCAGCCTGTTGAGAATTCAACAACTTGTGTCCATTAGCCACCTTAACCAATATAGCTTTAGTGGGTCCCACATTACACCCTAGCTCTCTGGCAGTTGATTCATTAATAAATCTTAAAGTTCTCCCTGAGTCCAGTAATACATGTAGTTGCTTGTCACCACAGTATCTCACAAACCTCATAGTGGTGGGACCACCCTCTCAGCCATAGAACTCAAAGACATTTGTACTTCTTCAACAGGATTCATCTCAACCTCAGCCTCTTCACCAGTGATGTTTGTGTAGGAATAAGCCAATTCCTCTTCTTCAGTCATCATTATGTAGTTCACTCTATGTTTGCACTTGTGCCCCACTACAAATTTCTCATCACAGTTATAACAAAGTCCTTTGTCCCTTCTTGCAGCCATTTCTGCAGATGTGAGTAGCCTGGGCGGGGGTTTGCTTAGGGTAGGCAGGTTTTGTCTGTATGAATTGGGACTGTAGGGTTAGTGGTTTTCTGATTTTGGTAAGGAGAAGGAAAGAAATTTCTGTTAGGCCCCTTAATCCTTTTTGTATTTGCCTCTAGGGTTAGCAACTGTTTTCTCCCTAGTACTATGGTTTTCGAAGGGTGTTTGGTTCAAAATGTTGACAAAAGCTTGTAAATCTTCATTAAGCCCACTAATGAAGCTTTCTATAAAGTATTCCTCTGTGTATCCCTTCTGATTCATCATCAACATACAGGCTTTAAGCTCTTCAAAACTTTCTACATAATCATCATATTACCCACTGTGTTTGAGCTTATTAAATTCCCCAATAATTTTGGTCTCCTTTAACTCATCAAACTTAGCAGTAATCACTTCAATGAACTGGTTCAAGGTGAGTTCAATACCTCCTGAATTATAGCTTTGAAACCACTGGGCAACCTTTCCTTCAAAGTGCATGATAGCTAGTGTGACCTTCTGTGTATCTGGGATTTGGGTATTAATTTGAAATACCCATTGCATTTGAGAACCCAAGCCCTAGGGTTTAGACCGTCAAACCTAAGAAAATCAATCTTAGGCAGGGGGTTAATGATCTGAGTGTGCTGTTATTCCATTACTACTCTGCCTCTAGATGCTGTTAGTGTCCTTGAGTGTGTTCCTTCATTAAACTAGTATGGGTAGGGAGATCCCAGAATGGACTCTTCTTCAATTTGTGCTTTGCCCTTGCTCATATTGAGAAGATATAAATGCATGGTTTCTAGGGTTTTGGTGAGGTGATCAAACTTTTTAATGAACACAGTTCTTAGTTCTTGCATCCCTGTTTTGATCTCAGTAATTTGCTCTTGTGTTTCTTGCTCCTTAGCTGCTCTTTTTATATTTTCTGCCTGGAAATTAACTTCGAATTTTTGTGCATTTCTTGCAGATCCTTCAGTCTTGTACCTTCTGCCATGGCCAAGGAAGGATGGGCTCTAGATACCAAGTGCTATGCTATTTGTAATTTGCTCAATTTGTATGATATTTGGTGTAATTTATGTAATAGTAATTGCCTTCGTAGAGAAGAAATGGAAGAAGGATAGAGATTAGGGAGGATGAATTGGTAGGTAGGGATAATGTAATATTACTGCTTGTCATTCCACAAATATTCTTCCCTTACTTATAACCATTGGGGGGGGGGGGGGGGGGGGGGGGGAAGGGACCATTACATAAAATGCCCTAATGAGATAATTAAAATAAGCATTTAAATAGGAGGCCCAATAACCCAATTATGTTTCAGCCCATTAACCCATTAGCTAACAGCCCAGCAATGCAACCCGACGACCTGGTCCGCTTCGACTCTTCTTTCTTATCTTTTCCTTGCTCGTCTCTCTCCTCAAAGTCAAAGATTGCATCTTTGCCCTCAATCGGACCTGCCTTCCCGTCCACCTTGCCAATTCCACCCGTTCCGACACTCTCCAGCCTCACAACCATAACACCCTAGGAAAAATTTGAAGGCTACATCGCTGAGGCGGATCAATATATCAAAGGGCTAAAACCATATAAATTCTTCCCACAAGAATTTGAGGAGAAGAAGATAAAAAATAATGTGCGAACCAAAAATCAAATAAATCAAAGGAGAACCCATAAATCAGCTAATCCGACTTAATCTGATATCAATCGTAATTATCTAAAAGAAAAAAAATGGCAAAAATAAATCTGCGAAACCAAGAACAACTCGACCAAGAGCAACCAAGTCGAATAGAACAAACTATCAATTATAGCAAACAACAATTATCAAATTATCACACATCAACGATAATTTAGTTTGATGTTAAAAATGACAGATTTGTTTGATTTGGTTTGGCTGTTGTTGTTTCTGATCGAAGAAAGAAAATAATAAAGAAGTTGTTCAACGACAAGGGAGAGCAATCCGCTAAATAAAAAACCTAGTTTCTCTAATGAGGAGAATAAATAAGAAAAAGTCCTTATTTATACCTAAGCAAGAAAAAAGAAAAAAACCCTTATCCCAAAATAGATCCCAACAAACCACAATTCGACACCTCAATTTAGGAGATACCACAAGCTGCCACATGTTCCCCAGAATGCTCTCAATGCGACACCTCACCACTAATAGTTAACACTATTAACAAAAGTGGTGGATATATTTACCATCACACAATCTTTAGACGAACAAAAATATACATATATCATTGTCACATAACATTGATATACAATCAAACAAAACATACATACTATCACACATATCTCCCCTATATATTAATGCAAATCCTTCTATCCTATGTTTATGCTTTCCACAATTCGTTAGCTTCAGAAAATATTTTGTGCTTCGGTGTCATCCGAGCCTAATATTTACCTAATTTAATATTTTCCTTTTACTATATTTTACCTAATTTAATTTTTTCTATTATTGTATTTTGCCTTATTCAATATTTTTATTTTATTATATGTTACCTAATTTAATATTTTTAATCATATTTTTGCCTATTCAATATCTTACTTTTATTCTCCTAATATAAAAACATAAATAAGTCATGTTTATTCAACATCTTACTTTTATTCTCCTATTATAAAAATGTAAACAATTCATATTTAATTAGGAAATAATTATAAGTTGAATTAATTTTTATTTATAATAAAATTTAAAATAATTTTATTTTTAGAATTTCAAATATTCTATAGAAAAATACGAGTTATATAAAATTATTACAAAAAAATATATATAAAAAATATAAGCATAGATTTCTTATCTAATCCTAATATAATGAATTGAGAATAACATTAAAAATCTATATGAAACACTACTTTTAAGCCATAAAAAAAAAAGGAAAACAAAACAAAAGAAATAATAATAAATTATTACGCTTAGAAAAAAAATATTAACTATATTCTAAGTCTCTTTATCTAATCATAATATAATGCATTGATACACATATTATATATAACAAATCAGTGTTTTACGCAAAATAAAAAATAAAAAATTATATATACTACAAGTTAGATATATGATTTTTTAATATAATTATTAGTATCTTATAGATATTAATTTTTTATATCACAAGTGACATGCAAGTGTTTATATTTTATATTTTTACAAACTTAATTTTTTACGGGACTTCACGTCAAGTTTACCTTATTATATCTTACAACTAATATTGTGACTCTCAAATAAAAATATATGAAATTTCTTTATTCTGAAAATCTTATTGTAATTAGAACAAATAATGTTTGGACTTTTGCGTAAAAATTATTTATTACGGAAAAACAATCTTCCTATAAATAAAATAAATAATATTATAATTTATTTTGTATAAAATTCAATATTAATTTTTATGTATTTTACTAAATATAATTACTATTTTTCCAATTTGATATAGCATACGTATAAATATAGTGTTTTAATTTATCGTACTCCATGTGTTTTAACCGTTAAATCATTTTAATTTTTATATAATAGAATGATGTAATGGCTTAAAAAACATGTTGGGACATCGTAGAATTTTCCATAAATATATACCTCATTTCACGTATAAAAAATTGGGTGCACTTGACCTTCCTTCTCTGCCCTAAACTGCACCTTTGGCAAACAAAACCGCACTCACTCCCACGCGCCGCCGCCGCCGGCCCGACAGCTAAGCTTTCCGTCGCCGTCTTCACCTCACGAGCCATCCACCTCACTCGCAGCCGCTGCACCGCTGCTCAACATATTGGTAAGAATCATTTTTTCTATATTCTCCCTTTCTGGTGAAAAAATTGAACCCCGATTCTGAATTTATTCTTCAGTTTTGAAGCAGCTCTTACATCCATTTCCTCTGATCGAACACCAATCAGAAATCATAAACTGATTTTTTTGTAAACATTTCGGCGAAGTGTTATGACCACGAGGAAATTTGATGATTCCATAATGATACATATGCTATTTATACGAGTGTGAACCTATTGCTCTAATTGGATTTAGACAAATTCTACAACCACTTTCTCAAATATGTTCTTAGCAGACCTTAGGCGTCCAATTTGACTGATTCAAGTTTTTCTTTTCTTTTTTCTTTGTTCTTTTTGTTTGTGTGGTTGTTTTTTGTTTGTCTCTGTGTGTGTTTTCATAGACTGATAGACTCATTATCTCCTTGAATTCAGGGCCCGAGATTTCTTACACCAACTCAAACTATCTAATCCAATTAGGACCAGCTTATTTAGCAACACAAAAAACAACAACTTAGACATTTGACAGCTTTGTAATTTGTATAGCAAGTAGTGTTGAAACTATTTGACAGCTGGTAATAAATAAATTCATTAGTTTATCTTGTTTGCTATTTTTTTAATTGGTGATGTTTGTTGTGTTTCATTGAGTTATTGCAGATATGAATATTGACCACAATTTGTAGGATATGGATGATGATTTGGAATTGTTGCCATTGAGTTGGAGACTTATATTATGACTTACGATGAATTATGGATTTTAATATCTGTTTCTAGAAAGTCTAATTGTGTAAGATTAGTTGAATTTTGTCTTTGCATTATTCTACTCTACAACTTTTGATGTCTCATTTTACTTGAATGTGGAATTTCTCGGAAAGGGTTAGTGTGTTATCACTCAGGCACTCCAATCATGGATTCATGTGGATGAATAACACATGATTGGACATGCAGCATAATCATTTGTTAAGAACATGATAAAGCTTCTTAAATATTTTTTAATTTTCTAATTAGGCATAAATATTCATCATTTTTCAATAACATGACGCGTAGTATTATATATATATATATATATATATATATTCTTTTCTAATTAGGCTTCTTAAATATATATATTTTTAAATATTTTAACTTGGGCTAGTTTGACCTGTAGTAGGTAGGGTTGGTTTGGGCCAGTAAATTCTAGGCCCAATGGACACGCCACCCGGCCTGATTTTACACATTGGCCTGATGGCATGGGATGCACTGGCCCGATTTACCATTGCCAGCTCCAGTTTCTTTCTACAAGTTTTTTATGATGATGTCGTAAATCTCCTTCCAAATTTGAATAAACATTGGACCCTACTGCAATTGTAAATTTTATTTTAATCTTCATTCCAATTTCTTGATTCATATTCTAAGATGTTGGGATGAAGGAATACCATTACAGAAAAATCTTGAGTTTGTGGTGGGTAAATGTGGGCTTGTTTAGTTACTTCTTATGATTGTTTATACTGGGATGTGACTTACATTTATGGTTTCTATTTGTTTCTTACATGGCTTTTGTGAATTGGTAGATGGCTAGTCGCACAACTCGCTCGCGGAAACCTCTACTATCACAGCAGCCTGAAAACCAATCACGTGCGAAGTGGACAGCAGAATTGACTAAGGCATTGGTTGATTTGATGGTAGACCAGATTCACAAGGGAAACACATCAAACAAATCTTTTAACAAGAAAGGGTGGAAGTTCATTTGTGATGATTTCCGCATTCAAACAGGTTATTGGTGGGATAATGAGCAACTGAAGAGCCGTTATGTTGTCTTAAGAAAGCAGTATGTTAATGTGAGTTTGCTACTCGACCATCCCGATTTCAAGTGGGACGAGGCAACAGGTTCAATCACAGCTACGGATGAAGCATGGGATGGATACATCATGGTACATCTTTTGACTAATATGCATATATGCAAATCTTTGTCTCTGCATGTTAAATTGTTAGAACTTCTCTGAGTGAAAAGCAAGAAGGAAAGAAAAGCTTTTTACTAATTAAAATGAAAATTTTCTAACAATATATCTTAATCAGGAACATCCGGATGCTGAGACGGTGAGGAGCATGGGCTGCCCAATATACAACCAGCTGCGAACAATATTTGCAGAAGCAAGGACGCCTGAGAAACAAAATGGATCAACAAAGGAAAATGAAGGAATTTGTTGTTCACCTCCTTCGCCTGGACATCCGACTGTAAAACTCGAGGAGTTATCGCCATCAGAGTCAGAGAAATTCATGGATCTGGCTAGTCGCAAGAGAGGCCGGAAAGGAACTGAGGATGCTATTGCAAGAGGTATACAGGAGATGGCTGCTGCTACGAAACTCAGGGCAGAAGCTATAACGAAGTTCAATGGCAAATTTTCTATAACTGATTGTGTTAGGGCGTTGGATGAATTGCAAGGTGTTAAGGACCGAGTTTATTTTGCTGCTTTGGATCTGTTCAGCAACCGTAATGCAAGGGAAACATTCTTAACCCTCAAAGTTGACAAACGTTTGATCTGGTTGCAAAGGAAGTGTCTGGTCGGTGCTCTTCTGTAAGCTTAGCATTTTCTCTTTATTCTCGTCTCATTGATGTTTCCTTGTACATAAATACTAGATTAGCCCATTCTTTTGTTTATTAGGATGATTGACTGTTACTTTTTTATCCCTGAAATTTATTATATTGGGGTTTGCTCCATTTATATGCGGCTCAAGGATGAAGCAATCTTTGAAGTATATATATATATATATATATATCGAGTGCATGAGGCACTGGTGCAGAGTCTGTTTGGCTTGTCCTCATAAATAGCACTTGGAAACAGTTTGTGTACAACTTTTATGAAACAGTTTGACTCCTTATGTGTGAAATAATGTCTAGCTCTCTAATACATGGTGTCTTAAATCATGTCTTATTATCCGTAGGTCCAAACATCATGTTACTTGAAGCTTACCTTTCGAAAACGCGTCAATGATTGAATTATTCTCAGCGTAGTTCATGGAGCATGTCGCCTGTTGGCATGATCTTCATGGAAACAATTTGCTTAACAATTATTGACATTCAATTGTAGTTCTTGGCTTGTGCTTGTTTAGTTACTAAGTGCTCGTTTGGGAACCCATTTTGAAATGGACTTTTTGTAAATAAGTCCATTTTGAAAAGAAAAACATGTTTGGTTGTTATTTTAAAATGGACTTTTGAAAAAAGTAACTTTTCCAAAAGTCCATTTTAAAGAAGTGTTAATTTATGTTTTTGAATTTCATTTCCTACACTTTTGTTGAATGGACTTTTAAAATTATTTTTACCAAACACTTCACATTTTTCACAAGCACTTTTTTAAATTGCATTTTTTCAGAAGTTCATTTTATAGATGGACTTTTATACCAAAAGTGTTACACCTTTTACCAAACGCTTCACATTTTTCACAAGCACTTTTTTAAATTGCATTTTTTCAGAAGTTCATTTTATAGATGGACTTTTATACCAAAAGTGTTACACCTTTTACCAAACGGCTTCACATTTTTCACAAGCACTTTTTTAAATTGTATTTTTTCAAAAGTTCATTTTATTGATGAACTTTTATACCAAAAGTGTTCCCAAATAAGCCTTAAGTACACCTTCTCTTGGCTAGTACACCTTCTCTTGGCTATTGGGAGGCTGAAACTAAGTACCTCCCAAAGTGATCGACTACAATTATTTCATCTTCATGGCAACAATGACTAAGTTCTTGACTTATTCTATTGTCTATGGTACTCGGCCTATGCGTGCGTCCGTTCCAGCTGAACCTTTTGTATTAAAATCATTAATCTAAACATCTTCGCAAGTTCTTGAAGGGATTTGACGTAACCCCCGGAACTACGGCTCAAAGGGTCGAGCAGTGGATGTGTCGGGTTCGAAGGGGTAGAGTGGAATGTAGTGTGGTGAGGTGATCCAAGTAGTTTTACTCACCAGTGTTTCAAAAAACGAAACGACAGAGGCGTACGCATGGGAGGCGCGCCTCAGAACGTTTTTGGGGAAATCGCTACGAGGCGTCCGCATCAGATCCCCATGTTAGAAACGTCCGCCTCAAAGTGTCGAGGTGTATGCCTTGAGGCGCTTGAGGCGGACGCCTCAGTTTTTTAGCCATGTTTTTTTTTTTTTTTTTTTAAATTCCCTTTTTTGTAATTTTTTCTGTATTTATTATTATTTATAAATGAATAAAAGAAATAAAAATAAAAATAGAATAATAGAAAAGGAGGAAATAGAATTAAACCAATCGCCGAAACCCTACGCACTCCTCTCCCTTCTCGATCTGCTGTCCACTCCAATCATGCCGCCGCGCCTGATTGGAAACCCTTTGAAAGATAATTCTTTTATTCTTATCCTCTTTTAAGTCTTATTTTAATTCTACCTTGATTTATTCTCTATCTACAACTATATTAAATACAATTGGTACAGTGATGCACCCGTCCACAAATCCACATCGTTTCATGTTTGTCCCATTTATTGTAAAATTCAGATAATTACTGGAAAATATTAATTGAAATGATATAATCCTTCTTTTCTTTTTTAATTTTTTTAAAATAATTTATAATCAATCTTTAAGGCAAAAAAAGAAAAAGTTAATATGCGAGAAGTGAAATTATTATAATTCAAATGATCAAAAAATATTTCGCGTTTTTCGTCTCATGATGTTTTTATGAACCCCTAATATCAAAAATGATTACATTAATCTCATAATATATTCGTACATAAAGTATGATGAGATTTTGTTATTAACTTTTTCTTTTTTATTTTTAAAATTTGAAACATTCTTCTATTTTATAAAAGACAATGTTAATATGTATTTTTTTTATCGGAATAACTTGTTTCTTTTAATTTCATTATTCATTTAGTAAGAATATATAAATTCACCTTATAATAAAAATTAAATAAGATAAAAAAATAATATTACTGAATTTATAAATCTAGAACTAATTATAAAAGTTACAAGTAAAGACTTTTTAAATAGAACTTTGCGTAATTTTATTATTTTTTATTTTTAATTTTAATTTTTCAAAAAAAAATTTGCGCCTCGCCTCATCCGAGCAAAACGCCTCGTTTTCGCCTTTCGTTTTTTAAAACATTGTTACTCACAGAAGATTAAGAGAAAAGATTTAGGTGATCGCATAAAAATGGAAATTAATCTTAAATCTAAACACAGGATCAAGAGTTGGTTTGATTTTATCAACAAAATTGCAAGATACTAAAAGACAATGTTTATAGGAACTTAAAAATGGAAAGCAATTACGGAAAAGAGTAAACGAACAATTAAGGAAATGTTGTAAAACTAGAGAAAATGAGAGGAGAGTGAGAGAGTAAGAGAAAAGAGTGATCAAAAGGTGTATCTTATTATGAGGACTAGAGTCCCTTTTATAGGTACAAGATTAGGGTTTAGGGGTAGGATGGTCATTCATATAATATATAATTAAGGTAATTAATTAATTAAAACACTCCCCCTTAAATGACCTTAAAAATGATGCCTCGTTAAAACCTTGCCAGGAAAACCCAATGGGACAAAACCTGGTCGAAGGAAAAAGAGTACAACCCTACTCCCCCTGAAAATCATCACTGTAGATTTTTGAGTCGATGCATGTCAATCTTGTTTACCAATCTTCTAAACGATGATGATGGCAATYCTTTRGTGAATAAGTCCACCAAATTATCATATGAGCAAATTTGTTGGATATCGACATCGCCATTCTTTGGAGATCTTGTATGTAGAAGTTCGAGATAGATATATCTTGTCTTGTCACCTTTTATGTAATCACATGTGAGTTGTGTCATGTGCGAAATATTTATTTTCACACTCATAGTGTTCAAATGCTGTCTCATCAAAACCTTGCCAGAAAAACCCTGTGGGACAAAAAACTGATCGAAGGAAAAAGAGTACAGCTGCTCCCCGTGACTTCAATAGGTAGTAGTTCTCGAATTTATCATTTGTCTGTTTTCAAACTTTGAAATATAATATTATGCAAAGAATGTGCCTCATCAAAACCTTCCAAGGAAAAACCCGATGGGAAAAATCCGAGTGAAGGAAAAAGTACATTATTCTTTGAATATGATCATAATGTTGCCTCACTAAAAGTCTTACTGGGATAATCCGACAAAACCTCAGTTAAGGGAAAAAGACTGCAATGCATATCTCATCATATTAATGGA
>BMAC01000163.1:1595195-1625597 GCA_014905375.1 Phtheirospermum japonicum
GATCACAATGATTTAATTTAGATATAAAAAAATTCATATTCTTTCAGGAATATTGAATTATGATATAATCTGAGTACAAATATGAATGTTTCTTTTAAAAATATATATATTCTTCAGGAATATTAATATCACATGAAGTAAGAATACGTACGGATATTCTTTCGAAATATTATACTTAGTTATTCTACTTCAGGAGAAACAATTTGAATTGATATAAACAAATGATAATAAAATAAAATAGTAATATAATAATTAAATAAAAAAAAATTGCTTTTTCAAGAGCAATTGTAGATCTCATAGTATTCTTCAAGAATACATAATATTCAAATAGAATATATTGATATATGGTTGTATTTCTCCACAAACTACAATAATATATCGACGAGCAATTGTAGATCTCATAGTATTCTTCCAGGAATACATAATATTCAAAGAATATATTGAGATATAGTTGTATTTCTCCACAAACTACAATAATATATCGACGAGCAATTTAGATATTATAGTATTCTGCAGGAATACATAATATTTAAAGAATATATTGAGATATAGAACAGTCGTGCTGATAACGTGTTGTAAAACTAGAGAAAATGAGAGGAGAGTGAGAGAGTAAGAGAAGAGAGTGGTCAAAAGGTGTATCTTATTATGAGGACTAGAGTCCCTTTTATAGGTACAAGATTAGGGTTTAGGGGTAGGATGGTCATTCATATAATATATAATTAAGGTAATTAATTAATTACAACAGGAAACAAATTTTATACACCGAGAAATTTAAAAGGTCTAGGGAACTAATCTTGTCTCGACAATTATTAGATTTCTCCTCTAATCGTTGAATCCAATAGCAAAATCATTTCCCGATCCTTAGATTAATTAAAGTTAACCAAAACAAATAAATAGCAATTTCCAATTATACCAAATCTAATTAATTTAATGCACAAATATAATTGACACACCGACCGTAGATTGGGTGTACCTTGCAAATTGCACCCATTAATTTAATTGGGTCAATTCCCATATACACCATTAGTGAAATATTCTCTCTCCCAATTGAAATCTCAACTTCCCACTTAACCCAAAATATTATATAAGAGTACTAAATTACCCTTTCTAACTATTTTATTTTGTTTTTCAAAAATTCAGAATTACTCGTGTAAACTCAGAACTACTCATGTAAAATAAGAACTACTCGTGTAAATTTCAAAACTATTGTTCAAAAACTCAGAATTACTCGTGTAAATTCAGAACTACTCGTGTAAATTTCAGAACTACTCGTGTAAATTCAGAACTACTCGTATAAATTTTGGGAAACTACATACTACTTCGCATTTCTTTTGAGAAATTAGGTACTACATTGCATAAATTGCATACCACTTCACAAAATTTTTGAAAAATTACAAACTACTTTGCATAAATTGCATACTACTTCACAAAAAATTTGGAAAATTATAAACTACTTTGCACGATTTTTGAAAAATTACATACTACATTGCCAAAACCTAATAGGTTCGGTGTGCAATATTTTTTAATTAAATTACTAAAAATTATACTGATAATTTTGAACCCAAAGATGTAACAATTTGACACTAATGATGACGACAGCAAAACTATCATCAATATTAAGAGCACACAGTTGCTTCTCAAAATATCTCAACTTCCAAGTTTCAAGAAAGGAAGAAACTAAAGTTCTCAGGAACCAGAGTACAGTAAACTGGCTGGTTAATCAACAACAACAACAAAAATCATAGGAAGTCTTCTATGGCTAATTTTCTCTACTGTCACTCCTAGTCTCTCAGTGAGACTTGACATACACTTGAACGATGTGGATACCTTCACTTTCCTCGCCAAAATCCTTTACCACAACACAAGAGGCTCCGACAACCTTGATGATCGGGAGGCGCAGGGGAAGAAGAGGAAGAAGAAGAGAGGCGGTGATGTTCCCTGTCGGGTTGGAGCTTGACGCTCAGCCTACAGCCCGAGCATGAAAGCCCACGATCCAAACGCTTCAATAGATCCGACAAATCCCCCCTTATTGCTGCCGTTACTGTTCCTTGTCGGTTGGCCACCTCCTCGTTCAAGATCGCCATCCGACCCGGATGAATTAGAGCGCAATAATATTGCGCGATTGCTAAAATCCACCGTCCACTACACGCTTTGGGACTCGTCGCACTTGATTTTGCTCTCTTTTCACGTTATTATCATTTATTAATATATTTATATATATAAGAGGTTTTAAAGGGTGTAGGAGTAGTTTTGATAATTTAAATGTACTTATTGATTAAATGGGAGATTCTTGGCTTATATGAGAATAAAAAGAGTCATTGAACTATATGGAATTGACTTTTATGTTTTAGGAGTATATGAGAATTTCCTCAATTGAATTTATCTATCGCATGTAACTGACATATATAATAACCTATAACTGGTACATATCATCACAACTGATACATATCATCATAAATAATTGAAATTATAAATCTAGAATTTAAAACCCTAAAATGTAAAAAATAAACCTAAATTGAAAAATTAAACTCTAAAAATAGAAAACTAACCCCAAAATTGAATATTAAACTCTAAACCCTAAATTTCTATCATATATCATCACTATATAACTGGCACATATCATCACATATAACTAACACTTATCATCACATATAATTGGTTGAATGATAGATTTTTGTCGTATCCCTAAGATGGAAAAATAAAAAAGAAAAAAAAAGGAAAACTAAATCTTAAAGTGAAAAATTAAACCCTAAAAATGAAAAATTAAACTCTAAATTATAAAACTAAACCCTAAAATGTTCTAAATCCTAAACTCTAAATTTTTATCACATATCATCACATATAACTACCATATATCATCACATATAACTGTCATATATCATCAAGTATAAGTGAATGATAACAAATTTTTAAAAGGTACATCCAAATGCATGTAATAAATTGTCCAATTCATCTAAACCAAATACATAATATCTAGACTAAGCAAGCATAAAAACCCATAAAAATAAAGTAAGAATTAGCAAGAATATAAAAGGCAGAAGTGTGTGTGTGTGTGTGTGTGTGTAGGGTTAGGTTCAAATGAAAACCACGTCATTATTTGTGAACCTAGGGACAAATCCTTACTGTTAATTAAATAAGATCAATGGTTAATATTAATAGGAAATTTCTAGTTTAATTCAAGCGTAATAGGGATACTTTTATCTTTATCAAATCTTTGCAATTAAGACAGTCCTGTAATTACGTATATTCCTTTTCTATAATCCATTATATTTGGAATTAATCTTTATCCCATCTTTTCATCGTTTTGTGTTTTTCTATAATCCCATAATATGGAATCAATAGGTCGGCGTCCCATCTTTTCATTGTTTTGTATTTCTCTCAACTACAATTTCTTATATAATCGACGTGCGGATTAGAATATGTTTGTTGTTCAATTCATGGATGGGGCTGTCCATTCATATATGTTGGTTGTTGAAAGCACTGTCTGATCACTAAAAAATCACCGATAAATATTTAAAAAAGCGCCAACTCTTAAGTTTTATGCTCCAGATTTCCCCTCTTTTTTTTTTCAATTTCCCATTTCCAATCGCATCCGAGAGTGTTTTTCTTTTGAGTTTCTCTTTCATATTTCTTCATTGTTTCAATTTTGTTGATTGCGCAAACTTTGAAACCACCATGTAGGATATTGTGTTGTTCTAATTTTATATTGGGGTTGCGATTTGACTTCTTATTATAAAATTTATCGTTTGATTTATGATGCCGTCTGGATCTCGGGGTCTTTTTTTGGGTTGCGATTCGATTCTTTTTCTAAAAATTGTCTTGCGATTTATGATGTCGTCTTGATCTCGGGGTCATTTTCTTTGGGGGAAGGGTTGCGATTCGGATTTTTTTTAAAAAAAATGGTCTTTCGATTTATGATGTCGTCCGAATCTTGGGGTTTTTGTTTTTCTATTGGGGTCTACGTTTAATGTTTTTATTGCTTCAAGCCTGTTAGTTATGGCAGAGGTGTTGGCGGAGATGAAAATTCATTTGTACAAATCACAAAGCAGTTAGGGAATGAAAACAAAGCATTGGTATATGAGTATTTAAAGCGCTACTGTGATTTTTAGTAGGTTTTTATTTTTCCAACAGTGGGTTCTGTTTTGCATGTGATTGTGGTGTTTTTCTCGTATTTTAATTAAGGTTTAGTGTTGTTTATAGTAGTATTGAGTCGAGTTTCGTTAGGTTATTAGCTTGTTTTCTTGTTTTATTATTTTGAGCCTTATGTGTACGATGTTAGTGATGTTTGTGTGATTCTTGAGTTTTTATGTTGAAGATTCCTATTTCACAGGTGAAAGAACGGGCTCACTTGAGATTGGTCGTTGTTCTAAAAAGATAAAGTTCGATTGGAAGGACGGGTCTTGAAATTAGAAGCACTAAAGAAGCGAAAATAGATGACTTAATGAATTAAACTCGCGCCAAGGCATTGAGGCCCAAAATCCGTGCTAGGATGCGCCTAGATCCATGCCAGCATGCGCCTAGATCCGTGCCAGGATGCGCCTAGACCCGCTCCAAGACGTGCCATCTCAAGCCAAGTATGCCCTTAAGCCAAGACGTGCCAACATGCGCCTAGACCCACGCCGGGCATTGTGACCCAAGACCCGCGCCAAGTATCGTGCCTAAATCCGCGCCATGAGCTAGCTCCAAAGGGCGGAACGCACTGGAATGGTCGCCACCCTGCGTCAAGCCACACTAACTTGCGTCATCTCGGGCTAGGCAAGGCCAAACCACGCCAAACATTAAGCCAAGTGTCTAGCAAGGTGTCTTCGGGTCAACTTTGGTCAAACGCGGGAAGTCCAAGCTTTTGAGGCTAATTTGACCCATTTTACCTTAATTGGACTTAGTATAAATAGATTTAAGATGATTTCATTTGGAGGATCTATGATTCTCCCAACTCATTCATGATTTTGGAGTCTAAATCCTCTCTAGCTTTTAGATTCTATTTTCAAGCCATAACTTGGATTTAATTTGTATTGTAATTTCATCAATTTTGTGATTCTTTTTCTTAATTCATGTAAGCTTTTCTTAATTTATTCCTTGTTCTTCAATTTCATACTTGTTCTTTAATTTATGCATTTTGTCTTAGCTCTTAGATTTGTTGTTAGGTTTGTTATTTAGTTTATGGAATATAGGTGAGTGACACACCTTGATCATAGATCAGGTCCTTGATTATTTTTATTTTAAGTATTTCTTATGCTTTATTTTGGTTTTTATTTTTATGCTTTTTATAATTTTGATTCCTAGATCTACTCCTTGTTTCTAGTTATTTTTTATAAAGATCTTAACTTTCACGTCAACTTTCATTGCTCTTTGGTGCTTTCGATTTTCATTGATTTGCATTATTTAGATTTCATGATCATGCATGCATAGTTGTACCTTAGGTTTTTTGATTGTACTTTGTTGTTTCTTTGCTTTTTATTGCTTATTTTGATTATTGGTTGCAATTTCAATATGGCAAACGCATGAGGCATTCGAAATACTTGCTTTACTTTCATTTTCTTTTAGCTTCATAAGCTAAAACACATTGATTCATACAATCACTTGAATTCCGATAATGCTAATCCATGAAGCTCTTATATACCACAAAAGAACTACACTTCAAAATGGCGTCGTTGCGACTCAGCTTGGTTAAGGTTTTTGATTTTCTTGTATTTTCTTTGAGTTTTTAGATTTCTTTTGTATTTGACATTTTTCTTGAGTGTATGCACAGACGTAGAACTCTTGGGAATGATTTGGCTCCTTACATTTCGAATCCCGATCGATTAAGGCGTTTAAGATATCCCTTTGTTACTAATCAAGACATGGCGAATAATCTTCCCAACACCGGCCCATTTCTCAATCCCAACGGGGAGTCTCCACAGGCCCATGACCCTCAAAACTCTATTAATCCCGAGCCCGTTATTCTTATCGAGCCATCAACACCAATAGACAAGCCCGGGCCTTTAAGTCCCAATCAAACGGGCCCTCACGACCATGATTTAGGGAATCAAGGGAGTGGTTTTACCACTCATGGACATACCATGGGCCAACACCAAGGTACCGCACCCCTTCCTAACTTTTCTAATGCTTTCATTTCCAATACTTATGGCAATAAGGGTTACATTCCTAACATGGGAGAGCATGGTGCAAACCATGTTGGGAATGAGATGAATGGTAGTGGTTTTGGAAATGTGGGAGGGCATGGTGAAAATAATGTTGCCAATGGTGGAAACGGCAACGACCAACCTAACATGGGAGGGCATGGTGCAAACCATGTTGGTATAGCGGCTTTATGGGCACGAATGGTCCGTATGATGGTTATGGTGTTCCCAATCAATGTCCGAATATGTATAATGGAGGTTTTGTTGGTCTGAATGGGAATGTTGGTGGCCAAAATTTGAATCCCAACCCGTATGTCATGCTCTGAATGGAAATCTTAATGGTAATGGTGGAGGTCCGAGTTATGGAGGTGCCGACGATAATGTTCAAGAGGGCACTCCCGATCCGTTTGTGTTGTTTGGAGGTGTGGGCCCCAATGCCCAAAATTCTCCTCCCGTCTTTGCTATGAGAGAGGTCAGCAAAGCCTTTGTGGGGTTGACTATTTCATCTTGCGTATCCCTTCCTCCCGAGGTTATGGCTATTGATATACGATCGCTTGATTTTGCTCAGCTTCCGATATTTTATGGGTTTACTAAAGATAATCCTCTCCAATTCCTTAGGCAATTCTTGTGGCAAGTCTCGAGTTTTCATCATCCGAACATGATGAGTTTATAACATCTTCAACTCCGATGTTTTTCGTATGCTCTTCAAGATAAGGCGTTGTCATGGTTCATGAGTATTCCTTCCAACTCAATTCATACGTAGGATGAGCTTTCGGCGATATTTTTGGACCATTATTATTTTAATGAAAAGACAGACGAGTTGAGGATCGAGATTATCTCATTTAAACAAATGAAAAATGAGCCATTTCACTCGGCTTGAGCTCATTTCCAAGATCTTCTCGCAAGTTGTCCACATCATCGTATGGCAAAGGATCTATTAATCCAAACTTTCTATGAGGCATTGGACCCACATTCCTAATATATGGTGGACACGTCGGCGGGGGGGAATATTAAGGATCAACCTCCTCAAGTGGTTTACAAGATCTTCACCACTTTAGATGAAAGTTCTCAAAAAAAATCTTCTCGAGCGATGTATTCTAGTGCTAATGAAGTGAGTGAACCTTCTTCCCCTAGAGAGCTTGAGTTAGAAAAGAAAATAGCGGGGCTATGGTGGCCTAAATTGCTAAGTTATCTAGCCCAAGACCGGATCCTCCGTGTGCGTCGTGTGGAATATTTGGTCATGATAACACATCTTGTCCTTAAAATCCCTCTTTCTACATGCCGATGCCGCAGTCGGAGGAAGTGAGTGGGGTTCAAGGGTATCAAACAGGACCCAGTTTTGCTAGGACATCTTTTGCTCGTCCACAGAATCAAAATCCTCCTTATCATTCTAGCAACAACATGCATCCGGATCTTAGTTATGCCAATACAAATGCAAGTGTTGATCCTCATGCGGGTCCGTCTTGTCCGCCTATTCCAGTGAATGCTCCCACTCCACCTTCCGGTCCGAATCTCTTGGTCATTATGCAACAAATGCAATCATTTTTTATTACGTTGGTTTCGTTCGATGCTAGGTTCAATTCTCTCGAGGCTATGACAAATGGGTTAAACAATAAAATGGGGCAATTAGCAAGTGATGTGAATATGCTAAAACAAGCTAATGTTAAAGGCAAATTTCCAAGCCAACCTTCGAAAGCTCATGCGGTCACGACCCTTAGAAGTGGTAGGGTGGTTGATAATAAGGTTGTCCCGCCATCCGAGGAGGAGGTGGTTTCTGTTCCGAATGTTCTTACTCCTCCCGATTTTACTCCCGTGCGTCCTACTTTGGCAAAGGAACTTCTTGATGGCTTACACAAGTCCTCGAACGCCTTCAAGGCACCAACTTCTAAGGCCCCAATGCCCTATCCATCTCGGCTACAAAATGCTAAGAAGGATGAAAAATTTCAAAAGCTCTATGATTTATTGTCCAACGTAAACATCACTCTTCCCTTGTTAGACGCCATCCGGAATATGCCCGCTTATTCCAAGTTCTTCAAGGAGCTTTCCTCCAAGAAGCTTGAGAGCGCTATGAATGAGAGAGTTTATCTATCTAAGGAGGCAAATTTGATTTGTGACCCTTCTCTCTTGGCTCTTAAGAAGGCGGATCCCGACTCTTTTTGTATTGATACATACTTGGGAATGGAAAAGTCACTAATGGCATGCTTGATTCTAGGGCGGGTATTAATTTGATGTTGTTTTCGATTCACAAACAATTGGAACTTGCTCCTTTACAAGAGACATGCATTTTCTTACAATTGGCCGATCGGTCAATCTGATACCGAAAGGGGATGGTCAAGGATGTTCTTGTACAAGTTAGAGGGATTGTGGTTCCGGTAGATTTTTGGTGTTGGATTTTGGCATGGTGAAGAATGATGGCTCCGAACACACTATCTTTCTAGGCCGCCCATTTATGGCTACAGCTCAATGTTTGATGGACGTTAGGAAGAAAAATCTTACTTTGTCCGTAGCGGGTGAATCGATCACGTTTTCTATGTCTAACTTGCCATCTATTCCATCAAGCATCTATTATGCGGATTGATTACATGTTGATGTGATTCAAGAGTTGGTTGAACAAGTTTATATGGAGGAAGAGAGCAATGAGGAGGAGTTTGTCTTGGGAGTTTGGGTTGAAGGTTGTTGTAAGGGAAATGAGGCCCTTGTTCGTAATGACGATTCAATTGTGTTTCATTGTGCCAAAGGATTGTGTGAGAGGTATGGTATCTGTGTCGTTGAGGGCAACGACGAAATTTTAGAGGGGGAGGTGGATATTATTGATGATAGGTTGGAAGTTGAACCCATTGAAAAGCTTGAAGATTATCTTGAGGGGATCGTTGAATTGCTCGAATAAGTCCCCAATGAGATCGAGAGGAGGCACAAGCCCGATCTTAAGCCTCTCCCATCTCACCTCAAGTATGTCTATTTGGAAGAAGAGGAGAGCAAACCGGTTATTATCTTCACCAATTTGAATCGAGAAGAAGAGGAGAGGTTGATTGAAGTGCTTAAAGCTCATAAAGGTGCTGTTGGTTGGAGTCTTGGAGATATTAAGGGAATTAGCCCTTCAACTTGCATGCATAAGATCATTTTGGAGGATGATGCCAAACCTTCTCGAGAATTCCAAAGGCGTTTGAATCCAGATCTTAAGGAGATAGTGAAAGCCGAGATATTGAAATTATTGGAGGAAAGCTTGCTTTTTGTAATTGCCAATAGTGAGTGGGTGAGTCCCGTTCATATGGTGCCGAAGAAGAGTGGCATAACTGTTATTGAGAATGAAAAAAGGAGAGTTGTTGGCCAAGAGGGCTACAACAGGATGGAGGACGTGTATTGATTTTAGGAAGTTAAATGCGGCCACCAAGAAAGATCATTTCCCTCTCCTGTTAATCAACCAAGTGTTGGATAAGTTAGCCGACCATCATTCCTATTGTTTCTTAGATGGGTTGTTGGGTTACTATCAAATCGCAATCGCACCCGAAGATCAAGCCAAGATGACTTTTACTTGCCCGTTTGGAACATTTTCTTTTCGTCAAATGCCATTTGGGCTATGCATTGCCCCAGGAACGTTTCAAAGATGCATGCTCTCGATATTTTCCTACATGATCGATAAATTTCTTGAAGTCTTAATGGATGATTTTTCTATATATGGGGACTCTTTTTATGAATGTTTGAAAAATCTTGAAAAAGTACTAACCCGATGCGAAGAAATGAGTTTGACCTTAAGTTGGGAAAAGACACATTTCATGGTTCAAAGCGGCCTTGTTCTTGGGCATTTGGTTTCAGAACGAGTGATTGAGGTCGATAAAGCCAAAATTGAAGTTATTGAGAAGCTACCTCCTCGTCTCAATATTAAGGATATGAGAAGTTTCCTTGGGTATGCTGGTTTTTATCGGCGATCCATAAAAGATTTCTCAAAAATTGCTCGCCTTTTATGCCGATTGTTAAGAAATGACGTACCTTTTGAATTTGATGAATCTTTTAAGAATGCTTTCATTTAAATTAAGAAGAGTCTTGTATCCGCCCCCGTCGCAGTAACTCTCGATTGGAGTTTACCTTTCGAGATTATGTGCGATGCTTCAAATGAGGCGGTGGGGGCCGTTCTTGGCCAACGAGTGGATAAGTTGTTGAGGGTGGTGTACTATGTTAGTTTAATGCTTAATGATGTTCAAAAGAATTACACAACAACCGAAAGAGAGATCTTGGCCGTGGTCTTTGCTCTTGAGAAATTCCGACCTTACATTATTTGATCAAGAGTTATAGTCCATAGTGATCATGCCGCTTTGCGCTATTTTTTCTCCAAATCCCAAGCTAAACTCGCCTCATCTGTTGGATTTTATTGCTTCAAGAGTTCGATATCGAGATTAAAGATCGTAAAGGGTGTGAAGACGCGGTTGCCGATTACCTTTCAAGGATGATCACGAATGGTGGAGATGGGATAGCTATAGATGAAAATATGCCTCACAAAATTTTTTTTGAAGTGGCTCAAACACCGTGGTATGCCGATTTTGCAAACTATTTGGAAAATGGTGACCTCCGACCAAACATGAGTTGGCAAGAGAAGAAGCATTTCTTTGTTAAATGTCAAAGACTCTATTGAGATAATTCCATTATGTATAAAGTGGGAAAGGACAGTATGATTCGAAGGTGTGTCCCCGAGGATGAAATGCAAGATATACTAACTTTTTGCCACGATCACCAAATCGGGGGACACTTTGGAGGAAGAAAGACGGCCCTTAAGATTTTGAGTGCGGGTTTTTAATGGCCGTCACTACATTACGATGCTCAATTTCATGTTCAAACATGTGACAAATGGCAATGCACGGGAAGTATCTCAAAGAGGAATGTAATGCCCTTGGTGGGAAATTTAGTAGTTGAGATATTTGGCGTATGGGGAATTAATTTAATGGGGACGTTTCCGAAATTGGTAGATGGATACGAATATATTCTTGTGGGGGTCGACTATGTGTCAAAATGGGTCAAAGCTATCCCCACAACCAAAAATAATGCCGAGGTGGTGGTTAAATTTGTAAGGGAGAATGTTTGTGCTCGTTTCGGCTTTCCAAGAGTGATCATAAGTGATGGTGGTAGCCATATTCGTAATAAGATATTTGAGAAGCTCATGAAGATCTATGGAATCAAGCATAAGATATCTATACCATATCATCCCCAAACATCGGAGCAAGTTGAAACAAGTAACAAGAAAGTGAAGAGTGTTCTTGAGAAAACGGTGTAACCCAATCGTAAAGATTGGTCGAGGAAGTTGAGCGATGCCTTGTGGGACCTTCGAACGGCCTACAAAATGGTCCTGTGTACGAGCCTTAGTCTTTGGCAAATCTTGTCACTTCCCGGTTGAGCTTGAGCATAAAGCTTTTAAGGCAATAAAAGCCGCGAATATGGATTTTAAGGAGGCCGGGCTAGAGAGAATGTTGAAAGTGGAGGAGTTAGACGAGCTTCAGAATGTTCATATGAAAATGCTCGTATCTACAAGGAAAGGACGAAGAAAATCCATGACAAGAGGATAGTCCCAAAAGAGCTTGAGGTTGGTATGCCCGTCTTGCTCTACAACTCCCGTTTGGCCTTATATCCCGGCAAGTTGAAATCTAAGTGGATGGGGCCCTATACAATTGAAGAACTCAATCCAAGTGGGGCGGTGACCTTAATTGACCCTAAGACACAAGAAATATTCCAAGTCAATGGCCATCGGGTCAAGCCCTAATGTCACGGTTTTCTCTTTCCACCCGACAAGGAGGTTATTGCTTGAGTAGATCCTCCCGTCTCAACTTCACCATGATCAAGAAGGGAGTTCGTCAAGCTAATGACGTAAAATAAGAGCTTCTTGGGAGGAGACCCATTTTCTTTTCTTTATTTCTTTTATTTTTACATTTCTTTTTTTCTTACTTTCTTTTTGATTTTATACTTGATTTGGTTGAATGGGTTTAATTAATTTGTGGATGGGTGAGATTCTTGCTAGATTTGAAGTTATGAGTGACAAAAATAATTTGAAGAACGGATACGTGCAACATTTGGCAATAGAAGTGACAAGAAAATGAAAAAGAAGGTGAAATTAGCCCTTGGCCTAGCCTTGGCTCGAGCCAAAGCGAGTCTGGGCACGTCAAGGCTGCGTCATGGCTCGCCTAGATCCGTGCCAGGTAGGGATGGCAATGGGTCAGATCGGGTACTATGAGACCCGGACCCACTCCGTCAACCTTACGGGTCGGGTTGGGTCGACCCAGGTAAATAATTTTTTATTTTAAATTATAAAATATTAATTATTAATAATAAAAAATCAAATATATTAATATAAAAATTAAATATAAGACTACAAGAATAATAAAAATAACAAAAAACCAAAAGAAAAAATAATTCTATTATACATTTATTAGCTTATTTATAAGTTTATTTATCATTTATTTTATTTTATTTTATTAATGTATATTATTTAAAGAAAGTATTATTATTATTAATGTTAAATATAATATTAAGTGTGTAAAAAACCATATAAATTTATATATATATATATATATATATATATATATATATATATATATATATATATATATATAACATTTAAAATATAAAAATAAAAAACATTGTACGGGGCGGGGCGGGGCGGGCCGGGTACCCGCGGGGCGGAAGTGATACCCGGACCTTGGGCATGGGGCGGGCGCCCCAAATGGCGCGGGCAAGGCCGGTCCGGGATTGTCATCCCTATGCCAGGACATGTCTGGTCACGCCAAGCTGCGTTAGGGTGCGTCAACATCTGCGCCTAGAGCGAGCTCCAAAACGCCGCAACCGTTTGGAATAGTCGCCAAGCGACGTCAAGCCGCACCAAGACTCGCGCCCGGGACCTTGATGCAAGCAACCGCACGCCAAGCTGCGCCAAGACTCGCGCCCACACCCTGATGTTTACATTACTTTTGTGCGTTTCTTTGGCTTCTTATTATATAAAAATCAAAAAACATTCAAAAATTTGAAAAAATTAAAAAAAATGTGTTGTCTTTTGGTTCTTTTTAGCCCTTGATTTACTTTTGTTTTGTTTTGACTCATGTGCATATTTTCTTGTGTTTTTGATTTTGTGTGATTATGGATGATTTTCTTTTATAATGTTTTGTTTTTCACCTCCAACTTTGGTCGATTTTATAAGTTAGTAGTGTTCATGGAGTCGGGAGAAACAAACCATGCTCGGTTTTCACTTGGATTGCTTGAATACTTAAGTGGACCCCACCGAGCTCGACCAAAAACTCGCTCAGTTAAGGAAGCTTCTACCTCACCCTCCTTTTACTTGTTTTTCATTAAAATGCAATGAGGGCATTGCATGGTTTAAGTGTGGGGTGGGTAGGTGGTTAAGGTCCAGGTTTTACAAAGCATGATTTTTCTTTATTAACTCGAGCCTTGGCAAAGTGACACATTCTTGGCGAAGTGACGCTTACTAATTGCACATTTATATGGTTGAGTCGTTTTTGTGTTTTGTGTGAGTTTATTACATTGTTGAGCAATCATCACATGCTTACAAGTTCGAATAGTTTACTCATCGGGTTTTTACATGTATATGCCCTCTTGTGTAAGGAGTTGAATTTTTGTGTTTCGTCCAAAACCCGACTATATATATATACTCAACATTTAGTCATGAAAAGATTTTAAAGCTCTAAAAGCTCTTTTGGTTTTGTCTTCCAAAATCTGGTGCAAACTAGTGAGTAGCCTTGTGTAAATTATCGGTTTTGCATGCATTTATATGGAGATTGCATTGAGGTGGCTTGATTTTTATCGTACATGATTGAATTTGGAAATGACCTGAAGGCACACATATCACCTTTATTCCGGCCATATCCAAATATATAAGCTACTTAAATATCCCAAATGATCCCCCTTGAGCCTATGCCCCATTTCTTGTTAGCCGAGCTCGATTTTAGCTCTTATATCTTCATATATTGTGAGATGAGAATGTATGTTGTTAGTTGGCTAAGATTGTGTGGGAAATCAATTGTGGTTTTTGGGTTTTGAGATTCTTAAAACAAACAAACAAACAAACAAACAAACAAACAAACTCCAAACAAATCACGAAAAGTGATAAAGCGTGTGTTTAAGTGAAAAGACTAATGTTTAAAAAGGCTAAGTTTATTAAAAATAAGTGAATTCAAAAAGCTTCTATGTGTTGTTAAATAAAAGTCGGAAAAGTGTATATGCGTACGAAAGGGTTGAATGAAAGTTTGGTAATTTGGGAAGGGTGAAGCGATCATAAGCTTCGAGTTCTAGAAGTTAGGGTTTCGTGTGTTATTGATCACGTTTGATCGTGTGTTAGCCACTATATCCATATATTCCATACCTTACCAAAGAGACAACATTACAACCTGAAATAAAGACCTCTTTCGATTCTTGTTTGGTCATGTACAATGGGTGATTTTGAGTTTCTAATTTGTGAATTCTTGACAAGGTGCATGTATTGTCCGATTTGAGCGTATACACGTCCCATATAAAAAAACACTTGAGCGAATTGAGCGAACACCCTCAAAATTCCATTTGTGAGGAAGTCATCGATTTAGTTTTCATTTGATAAAGGGTAATACGTGCAATGCTTGGCGATAACGAGTTTATGCTGATACTTTTATCATTCTAATTTGGATAAGCACAAGAATTTTTCTTTTTGCATAATGTTCATTGCATGTATATTCTCGATTCTTTTCGTTGTTCGAGGACGAACAACCCAATAAGTGTGGGGTGTTTGTTTTGCATGTGATTTTGGTGTTTTTTTTTGTATTTTTAATTAGGGTTTAGTGTTGTTTATAGTGGTATTGAGTCGAGTTCCATTAGGTTATTAGGTTGTTTTCTTGTTTTATTGTTTTGAGCCTTAAGTGTACGATGTTAGTGATGTTTGTGTGATTCTTGAGTTTTTATGTTCAAGATTCCTATTTCATAGGTGAAAGAACGGTCTCACTTGAGATTGGTCGTTGTTCTAAGAAGACAAAGTTCGATTGGAAGGACACGTCTTGAAGTTAGAAGCATTAAAGAAGCGAAAATAGGTGACTTAGTGAATTAGACTCGAGACAAGGCATTGAGGCCCAAGATCCATGCCAGGATGCGCCTAGAACCGCTCCAAGACGTGCCAAGCACCGAGCCATCTCAAGCCAAGTCTGCCTTTAAGCCAAGACATGCCAACACGCGCCTAGACCCACGCCAGGCATTGTGGCCGAAGATCCGCACCAAGTATCGTGCCTAAATCCGCGCCACGAGCTAGCTCCAAAGGGCAGAACACACTGGAATGGTCGCCACCCTGTGTCAAGCCACGCCAGCTTGCGTCATCTCGGGCTAGGCCGAGCCAAACCACGCCAAACATTAAGCCAAGTGTCTAGCAAGGTGTCTTCGGGTCAACTCTGGTCAAACGCGGGAAGTCCATGCTTTTAAGGCTAATTTAACCCATTTTTTCTTAATTGGACTTAGTATAAATAGATGTAAGATGATTTCATTTGGAGGATCTATGATTCTCCCAACTCATTCATGATTTTGGAGTCTAAATCCTCTCTAGCTTTTAGATTTTATTTTCAAGCTTTTCCTTGGGTTTGTTAGCTCAAGAAGAATTCAAGCCATAACTTGGATTTAATTTGTATTGTAATTTCATCAAGTTTATGATTCTTTTTCTTAATTTAAGTAAGCTTTTCTTAATTTCTTCATTGTTCTTCAATTTCATACTTGTTCTTTAATTTATGCATTTTGTCTTAGCTCTTAGATTTGTTATTAGATTTATTATTTAGTTTATGGAATCTAGGTGAGTGACACACCTTGATCATAGATCGGGCCCTTGATCGTTTTTTTTTTTAAGTATTTCTTATTCTTTATTTTGGTTTTTATATTCATGCATGGTTTAATTTTAATTCCTAGATATACTCCTTGTTTCTAGTTATTTTTTTTAAAGATTTTAACTTTACGTCAACTTTCATTTCTCTTTCCAATGGTGCTTTCGATTTTCATTGATTTGCATTATTTAGATTTCATGATCATGGATGCATAGTTGTACCGTAGGTTTTTTTGATTGTACTTTGTTGTGTCTTTGATTTTTATTGCTTCTTTTGATTATTGCTTGAAATTTCAATATGACAAACGCATGAGGCATTCAAAATACTTGCTTTACTTTCGTTTTCTTTTAGTTTCATAAGCTAAAACACATTGATTCATACAATCACTTGAATTTTGATAGTAACAAGCCATGATCCTCTTATATACCACTAAAAACTACACTTCAGGTTCTATTTTTCAAGCGCCAACATTTGTGCCGATAGCAGCAAGTCTTGTGTCGAGATTTCATCGGAGCAAACCCAGTGTTTTGTACAATGGTGCGAGTTGAGTTAAAAGCCATCCACAAATCTCTCGTTGTCCACGTATAATCTTTTTTCTTTTTTTGGCTCTGTAGTCTGATTTGGCATGGTGCAAACTGTTACTTGTGGTGAATTACTTATTGGGTTGTAATTATAAGTAGTATATTTTTATGAATGATTAGGATGAGAAATTACAGGTTTGATTTGTTATTAAATGTTGTTTATTGTAAATTGATGTTATACTGTAATGCATTTTTGATTGCTTGGCTCAAAGAATTATAAGGGATTGAGCTCATTAGTAAGGTCGGCCAAAAATATCGATTTTCAGTGTTATTTTTAATCCTTATTATGTGTTATGATAATATTTGTATTTATACTAATCGTTGATAAGAAAGTTATATGAACATATAGTTACATGATTTACTCAATTTGTGATTTTTGAGATGATTTATTTTGTTTATGAACTTTCTGGAATATTTGAAGTTGTATAACAAGCAACAGTATTTGTCATGGGAATTGATGGGAGGTACGATTGGTTGTGCCAATATCAATGATTTTTGTGTTGAGATCTCACTGGGGCTAACCCAGTGTGTTTATTATTATTTTAATCATATTGGAGGTGCTTTTTTATACTTTGGGGAGATTCTTTTCTTGGCCAAGTATACTTTTATTTCATACCAAAAATTAAATCAAATTAGTGCTTTATTATTTCATTGGAGTTGTGCTTTCCTTGTCCAGTAATACTTTTATTTTAGGCCAAAAACTAAATCAAATTAGTGTATTAGTGATTCAATAGTAAAGATATTGTTAGTGTAGTAAAAAAGCATTGCAACTACATAAGAAAAGCACTCTTAGTGTATTACTGGTTCAACAGAAAAAACATTGTTAGTGTATTGAAAAAGCACTGCAATTATATAAGAAAAGCAGTCTTAATATATTACGAAAAGTAGTTTTATTATATTAGAATATTAATACATAAGTAATCTACTTAAGAACGCCATTAGTTTTTATATTCCATTTTTAAGTAAATCAATAAATTTTATGAAAAATCTTTGTTTCCTTTTAAAAGAAAAGGAAAGATAAAATACAATCTTTTTTTCCTTTTAAAAGAAAAGAAAATATAAAATACAATCGACAATTAGTCTAAATTACCCCTACTGACTTTCTCACACTGCCACATTTATGTATTTACCTTTTTTTAAAGTAGAGTTTTCATTTAATCTTAGCAATTCATCTGATTTTATTAATGGTGTAGATTAACCCCCCAGGTTCACAAATAAGGGCGAGTTTTCATTTATATATATATATATATATATATATATATATATATATATATATATATATATATATATATATATAGGGTTGGTTTCAAATGAGAACCCGTCATTATATGTGAACCTAGAGACTCATCTTGACCATTAGATTGAATAATCTTGATGGTTGAGATCATGACATGTCAGCATGGTAATAATATAAAAAAATGCATTAATTATTTAAAAAGGGTATTTTGGATATATATCAACGTTTACAAAGAGCACTACATTGTTTTTTATAAAGTACAATAGATTAAGAAAAAACACACTACGATTGTATACAAAAAGCATCGCAAATTTCGTCTATAAACTGCAAATTCAAAAATTTGAAATGAAACTCAAATCTTCAACAAACCATAACTTTTTCAAATTTTATTCGTTTTGAATGAAATATATATCAAATTAATCACATTCTCAAGATCTACAATTTAAGATACATATTGCATATTTTAAAACGTAAAAAATATATATATATATAATTAAATTAAAAAAACTGGACTGATTTTAGCACTACAGTACTGTGTAAAAAGCACAATGAACCTGGACATATAATTACACTGTGTAATATTAGATCTAAGGTCAGGATTAGTCCCTAGGTTCACATATAATGACAGGATCAATCCTATATATATATATAGGATTAGTTTCAAATGAGAACCATGTTCCTATATATGAACCTAGGGTCAATTATGGGTCTTAGATCTAATTAAATGGATGGATCAGATTAGGTTCAAATGAGAACCATATTCCTTATATATTAATGCAAAATCCTCATATCCTATGTGTCTACTTCGTATGCTCCGTTTGGCAAATAAAGAATTCTGGTCCTTCATTTGCTTACGTGTCATTCGAACCTCATATACACCTAATTTAATACTATATATTTTTTCCTTATATATTAATAAATTATGAAAAGTAGGTATACTAATAGAATACTAATTTCCTTATCATAATATAATAATCCCAATAATTAATTAATATAAAAACCTAAAATCAAGACCTAATTATATGAAATTATAAAAATAAGAAACTTAATCTAATAGTATACTACCTACCTTATCATATTATACTAACCCCAATAATATAATTAATAAAACAACTTAAATAAAAAGCTTAATTAATAATATGAAATTAAAATACAGACATAACCTTTTATGGTGATCAAAATTAATTCATAAGGAACAAGAGAGTACCTATTGATACGAGACTTGAGAAAATGCAAAAGTAAAGGCATGGATTCAAAGTAGTTTGTCAATGGCGTTATTGCTAAACAATCATTAAAAAAATTCTTAATTCCTTATCATCTTAGTCCTAATAACATAATTAATAAAATAACCTAAAATAAAAGCCTAATAATATGAAATTAAAAAAAAAATAAACTTAATCTAATAGTATAGTAATTATATTATCATAATATAATAATCCCAATAATATAATTAATTAGACAACCTATAATAGAATCCCAGTAATATGAAATAAGAAAAATAAGAAATATAATCTAATAATATACTAATTACCTTATCATCTTATAATAACCCCAATAATATAATTAATAAAATAACCTAAAATAAATAGCCTAATAATATGAATTAAAAAAAAAAAAGAAAAGTAATAATCCTAAAAACATACTTAATTTCCTTAATATCTCAGTCCTAATAATAAAATTAATAAAACATCCTAAAATAAAATAACCTAATCATAATAATATGAAATAAAAATAAAATAAAAAACACAATCTAATAATATACTAATTACCTTATCATATTAATAAAACAACCTAAAATAAATAGCCTAATAATATGAATTTAAAAATTAAGAAACATGATAATAGTAAAACATACTTAATTTTCTTAATATCTTAGTCCTAATATTAAAATTAATAAAACACCCTAAAATAAAATAACCTAAAATAAAAGGCCTAATAATATATATAAAAAAAGCGTAATAATCCTACTCAAAAAAATATATTTAATTTTATTATAATCATAATCCTAATAATACATATCCCAATTTCACACGCCCTTAATATCCTAATTTCATACGTCCTTAAACCACCCCTATAAATTCATATCCCCAATCTCGGTCTTCATAGCAATTAAAACTTGAGTCGTCAGTATTCTTTTGAGTATCCTATATTCATATTTTATCTTATCAATAATCCATGGCGAGAAATCCGTCTTTTGGATTTTCTCAAATTACTTCAGAGAAGGAAACTTGGAAATTTAAGGTACGCTGTGAACGAATGTGGTATACGCACTTGCAGAACAACCCGGAAGACAAGAAAACCATCAAACTCATACTAATGGATGGTGAGGTAATTTCCATTTGAACCTTATTTTATATATTGTAAGGTTCGCAAATAAGGACATGGTTCTCATTTGAACCCACCCCTATATATATATATATATATATGAAGTGGTGAGAAGATGGATTGTAAATTGTGGAACAAATTTACAGATTAAATGGATCGTTATCGTAAACCCGGAAACCTAGGGACAATAGTTATAATTTTACAGTATGCAATGGTTAAGAGCTATCATGGTGAGTACATTAATCAGTTTATATATATATATATATATCGTGTCTTTCACTAAATTTTGAAGAACTATGATGTTGTAAGCAATACATTCAGTCCTCACTCAATATTATATTAATACTATGAATTTTCTTGAAGGTGAGAAGTATCTGCAGAACTCAATGTATGCTAGCATATTCTTGATTAATGAAGATATTCTTGAGATTGTAGAATTTAGGAAGAGGTCACATTCTTAGAAAATCAATCTACTGTTAATATGCTTTTCAAATGATTAAAGTGAGTTCTTATGAGTACAAGAAAGAAAACATAATTATTATCAAATTATTCAAGATAAATGTGATTTTTACAAAGTATTTCATGATAATTTTTATATATATTTAGAACCGAATTTGTGTTAAATTTTTTAATTATGTTATGAGTACAAGAAAAAGAACATAATTATTATCAGATTATTCAAAATAAATATGACTGATTTTTACAAATATTTCATGATAATTATTGTATATATATTTAGAACTGACTTTGTGTTAAATCTTTTAATTATGTCTCTACAGTGAAAACTCCATAGAAACTTCACCTTACAGTACGTTGAGACAGTCCACATCGCACCGCACCGAAATAACAATTGACAATTTTTGCTCGCTGGAATACAAGAGTATTGTTGATTTGGTTTTAATTACAGAGGTTGCTATAAGAATTAGAAGTGTTTCTTATATAAATATAACTTTTGTCCCATTTAGATGTAAAACATACTTTGAGATATATGAATAAAAAATACAAATTTGATGAAATCCTCTGTGTAGGTGTGTTCTTGGTAGAGTTCTAAGCATACAGACCAATTACAATTCGTTTTATATGTATTTAAACAAATGCTTTCGAAAGGTAACTGATGAAAATGGTTCTCTTTCGTGTGAGAAGTGAAACGGTCCGAAATTGGTTACAACAAAGTAATTTCAATCATCCCATATTTAATTTATCAACTGCTACATATATATTTGAAAAAAAAAAGTGCATGTTGTACAATATTTAGTGTACTCATTACAAGGTGAATTTCAAGACCGAGGATACATCAGGGACTACATCTTTGTAACTTTTGATCATCAAATGAGAAAATTACTGAGAAAAATCGCAGGAGAACTTAAGTAGATCTTAGACGAGGTAAGATGTTTATAAATATACAAGATGGACTACAAAGTAACTAAATCATTAGATTTTTCTAATATGTTGATTAAAATGATAAATCATATTTAATTTTTATGAATATAGGCTGGTGAATTTGATTCTTTCCTTGATGAGCTATATGTGTTGTTTAAAAAGACATTTTTGTTCAATCTAGAAATATCCACATATACACTCAAACTCAATTCAAGGATGTACACAGTAGGAAAGATTACTGATGATGAGCAGATCATCAGTAGGTTCTGCAATGAGTTATGCTCTGGCAATGAAGTTTTAAATCTTTGAATGTTATTATTTAGTACTAATATTATAATAATTGATTCCTTTTTAATATTAATGATTTATTCTATATATTATATATAATCCTACACATCTTAATAGAAACTCTATTCTTTGTGATATTCAGAATTCCTACAATGACATCGATCCAGCTTCGTCTGTGGCTGGTACTGGGGAGAAAGCTGAATTTGTAGCACCTTCAAGAAAGCGAAGTATTGAAAATTTGACTGGAGATGATGATGATGATCATAATAAAGTATTTGAATACCAGCAATTCATTATAAAAAATAATGTAAAGATAAGTTGGAGAAACGTAACGCTTGAAGAATTTTGCCCTACATTTTTATCAATAACTCTAGGAATTATTATACTCATATGAATGTGTGATTCTATTGACAGCTTCATTGATTATCTTTATAAATTATTTGATTTGATATTTTCAATCAATAATATTCTTTATAGTTATATCTTGACCTTGGCAATGATTTTAGTATCTTTAGATGAATTGGTCAATTTGTATTTAGATGGATGAAGCTTAAATAAGTTCCTGCACCACATTCTTATTGTTTAGACTAAAAGTCCAGGTGATTTTAGGTTAATAATATTATTACAAATAAATTGATTGATTGCTGGAGAACATGAATTAATTCGTGTCGCTACACTGGGGGTTTTGAATAACTAATATGATGTTGAATTCGGTATAGACTTTAATAAAAAATTGATTATTATTTAAAATATCTTAGATAAGGTGGCATTGGAAAGTCATCAGTGTGTAATCGGTAGAATATGATTCCGTTGGAAATATATTATCTTTGATTAATTCTCCAAGATAAACGTAAAATGAATAACGAGTTTTACAAAGAATATATCTAAAAATTGAAGCGAACTGTGTACGAATCCCGTGTAACATGAGAGGAACAAAGACACTATTTTCTAATAAGTTTTTCTTAATTAGAGTTGAATAGTTTGTGTTATGGTTTTAATATGTGTTTTGAGAATGTATAATTCGTATTTATTTTTACAAATCCCGTGAAATGCACGGGTGATACACTAATGTGTGTGTGTGTGTGTGTGTATATATATATATATATATATATATATATATATATATATCTATATATATAGGGGTGGGTTCAAATTGAACCATGTCATTATATGCGAACCTGCGAACTAGTGCTTTTATTATACAATCACAGTGCTTTATTAATATTTTCAGTTATATATACCAGTAGTGATTTTATTATACAATCATAATGCTTTTAATTAAATAATAAAATACACAAAAAATCTGATCCATTCATTTAATTAGATCTAAGGCCTATAATTGGCCCTAGGTTCACATATAGAAACATGGTTCTCATTTAAACCTAATCCTATATATATATATATATATATATATATATATATATATATATATATATATATATATATATATAGGGTTGGGTTCCGGTGAGAATAGGTCCCCGTGTGAGAAATGAGAATGAATCATAGCCATTATAACTACAATAATCTAGTGGCTCTAATTTAATAAAATATATTAAATACCAACAGGCATACTTCATAATCTTTGTCAAATTAGAAATAATCACACAACCTTCGTTCCTCCAAAACAGTTGTTTTCTCTTTCCAAAAATTTGCAGATCTCAAAAGAAACGAACAATCAAAAGCCCCCTTTCAGATGAAGACTGGACCCTAATTACTGGGAAGGAAGTGGTGGTGGTGGCCGAAACTTAATCTCACCTAGTCGTGAGATTCGGTTTCACTCCAATAACTTCGACTGGAGATGAAGCTGGTATTTTGTCTTTTGATGATTCTACTTTAATTAGTTTTAAAACCTCTTCGATGCACTATTTAGTTCATACTATTCAAGAGAAACTTGTTTTTGAAATTTTGCCCTTCTTTTTTTTTTCAAGGTGCGAGGAGACTGAGGCCATTTTAGGGTAAATATGATAAATATTTCAAACAATATTCTAAAATAGAAGCTATTGTGTACCTCTAAATCTTGTAGTAGCATTGATTCAATATATAACTATCACTAAATATGAGATTTGATTATACTTTTGGTGTAATTGTGTTTATAAGCTAATGTTTTGTGCATTGATTTATGGGAAGATTTTCCAGGTGATGTTGAATATTTTTCCTGGACTTGTGAGCCTATTTGACAGAGGATTGTTGTAACACCTAGTTCTATAAAAATACTCGATTCCAGATGTGAAGATTCGGTTAAATAATATATTAATAAAAAATTCACAAGTCTAGACGGTTCCATGTGTTATTTAATTTTACAAGTCTTATGCTTAAGTTGTTTGTTTTGATGTCAGAACCAACAACTGAAATTGATGAGTATGATCCTCAAAAGAATTTTCAGGGTTGATCCCATTTCTCGCAAGAACTTTACAGCTTTTGGCATTGTGGTGTCATTGGACGCAATTTTATGGATCTAACGGGTATGTGTTCCATATTGCATATTTAAGTGTCAATATGTGCACAATAATGCAATCAATTATGCACAGTATGTCTAATATGATTTAATACTCACGTATACCTGTTGTCGTTTGATATCATTTTTGCTGATGTAGGTATATTGTAATGTTTGCACATTTCAGTGCCAGTTTATGCATAATAATACAATCAGTTGTGCACATCATATGCATGTTATTGTTTGAGATCGTGTATGTTAATATAGGGTTAATATGGTGTTTGCACATTTAAGTGTCTAACTAGATATGCACAATTGTGACCCTGATAATGTACAATAGTCAATGACAAAATGCACAATTGTGACCCCTGAAAATTGTTTTCTCCTAATGTTGTAATGTTATTTTGGATTTTTGCGTGTTTCACCTCTAAAAGTCACTTGGTATCAGTTCTGAATGTAATAATCACTTATATTGAAGGTGATTTGAGGAAACAAAAAGGGACATGTTGGAAGATATTGAGGCATAGCTTTAATTTAATTTTTTATTTTTCTTAATTTATCAAACGGTTTCAGAATTAAAGAGAGTATTATTTCAAAAGGCGAGTAATTTCTTATGTGGCCATCACAAGTAGATTAGTTTGCTTAGAATTAAACATGTGAATACTCATGAATATATTATTTAGTGATGATATTTAACTATTTAAATTTTTATTAATGACTTTAGTATGTGCAAATATTTTTCTATTTGTTCTTTACTAAATTTCTTAACAATGTTTACAGTAATGCAGTATTGGTACTATTAATCTGCGAAAGTAAGATATGCACAACAATGTAATAAGATATGCAGAATAATGCAGTAAGATATGCACGATTGTACAATAGTCTATGCACATTTAAGTGCAAAATGTTTTTTCCCTCCGGCTCGCTAGAGAGAATGGATTCAATTTTAAACAAAAGCAGTCATCGGTTTCTGAACTCTACCCAAAATTTGATTAGATCTCACCTAGTGATTCTTAAGCACGTTTCCCCGATCAATTTTCTCTACCTACCTACAAACAAGTCACCTATATATAAAAAAGATTCTATACAAAAGATAATAAAGATCCCAAAAAATCTCACAATCTATATAAAATCCAGCAACACAATTGTTGCATAAAAAACTTAACAAGGTTCACAACAATAAATTCATTTTTTGAAGTTGCAAAATTTAGAAAATCAAATAACTTCAAGTAGTTCAAATTACAATCTAATACTACATTCAACATACAAAATTAAAGAATTCACAAATAGGTCCAAATTAAAAACCGAACTTACAATACCAATTTTCACATTCAATCTAAATAATTAAAGAGTTCTTACAATACCAATTTTACGTTCAACCTACAACATTATAGAATTCACAAATAGTTTCAAATTAAAGACCAAATAATTTCTTCAAATCAGCTTTCCATTTAAGTTCCTTTGTCTTGTAAATTGGAAGATAGTCCTTCACGTTTTGCACGTTTATATTCTTGAGTGGAAATACTTCTTCCGAATATAACCTATATATTTTCTTATCTGCCTTCACCCCTGTTTTACATGAAATTGTTGTGTTTTTTCTCGTGTTTTTAGTTAGGGTTTAGCATCGTGTCTAGTTGTTTCGAGTCGTTTTTCATTAGGTTTTAAGACTTTTTCTCGTTGATCTTCTTTTTTACTTTAAGAGTACGATATGTGAGGTGTTTGCGCTATTTTGGGTTTTTAAGCTTGAATTCTTGTTTTGTAGGTGGCTAAAAGGATTAAATTCGTCCGATGGATATCTCAGTTGTCGTAATACAATCATAACTCCAAAACCACTTGTGCCATTTGCCTGCACCTTATACCATTGGAAATCTGAGATAATTGTATAAAACTTTTGTGTTTACAACAATTCCAAATTTTGAGTCGAAGAATGGTAAAAAGCAGCTTTAAGTGGAGACAGTTCGTCATCGCCTTGCTTGTGGCAGGTTTTGGTGCGGAGACCATAACTCTCGGAGGAAAATCCCAAATGACAAAAATCAGATGCCAGATGATAGCCAAGAGAAAGGGAAACATTTCATATGAAGACATCATTGGATAATTCCGTAAATTTCTCAGTCGATCGACTGGATTTCTATCAATCGACTTCTCAGTAGAGAGTTGGCTGTTCGAGAAGTGGCAGTCGATCGACTACTTTGTCAGTCGATCCACTGCGACACTGGGAGTTCGGCGATTTTGGGCATTTTTGATGGTTTTGCCCCTACAAACAAGTATATAAAGCCCACACCTTGCACCTGTGAAGATATCACTCTCTTCCTAACTCTAACTTGGGTTTGGGATCAAATTACTCTCAAAGCTCTTGGATAATTTCTCTTTCTTAGGGTTTAGATTTAATTTCAATCTCTTATGTAATTTCATTTCCAAGATTAGATTTAATTTCAAGCACCTCCTTGGGTTTGTAAGCCTAAGAAGAATCCAAATACTCCTTTGGATTGTTTACTTTAATACAATTTACATTCAAGCTTGTTTCATTTCTTAATTCAAGTAAGTTACCTTTCAATTCTATGTTTTATGCTTTATTTCCATGCTTTGTTCTTCATTTCCATGCTTGTTCTTCATGTTATGCCTTTTGCCTTAGAACCTTGATTTCTTGCTTGATCTTAAGAATTGGCTATAGAATCTAGATGAGTGACACATCTAGATCATAGATCGGCTCTTGGATCGTCTTGATCTCAAGTTTTTTCCTATGCTTTATTTGCAATTTTATTTTCATGCTTTGTTTTGGCTTAAATTCTAGATCTATGCTTTGTTGCTTGTTAATTCTCGTAAAGTTTTGAACTTTCCCTTTTATTTTCATTGCTTTATCCATTCATGCTTTCAATTTTCGTTAATTTGCATTATTTGAGTTTTTATGCATTATTGTACCTTGTGCTTGCATGCTTGTACTTGGTGAAACATTGCATTTTCTTGCTTATTTTCATTACTTGCTTGCATTTACATATTGAGGCATCCGATGAGGCATTCTACCAACATGCAATTTCAATTCCTAGGAAAGTTTAGATATATTAATTGCTTTATTTTCATTTTACTTTACTTTTCCAAACTTGAAACACATTGAATACTTCAATTAAATTGAATTCCGATGAACAAAGCCATGAACCCGTTGATTCATTTCAACACCACTAAAACTCTTCTAACAAAATGGCGCCGTTGCGACACGGCTTGGTTAAGGCTTTCGATTTGGTTGTAGTTTCATTGTGTTTTTTAACTTTCTTTTGTTTTTGACATTTTTTATTTAGTATGAAAGGTGCTTATACCTATGGTGGATACATTCCCAACATGGAAGGGCATGGTGCAAACCATGTAGGGAAAGAGATGTTGTATAATGGGTATGGTAACGTGGGAGGGCATGGTACAAACCACGTTGCCAATGGTGGATATGGATATGGGCAACCCGGCATGGGAGGGCATGGTGCAAACCATGTCGGGTTTGATAGTTTCTCGGATGTGAATGGTTCCTTGGGTGGTTATGGAGCTCGAAATCCCTATTCGAACGTGCAAGATCCATACTCCTATCCGAACATGCACGCCCCAACTTCCGGCTCTTATAGCTATGGTGCTTCAAATCCTTATCCGAATATACAAACTCTGATACTGACTCGTTTAGTGTTCTCCGACTTCCCCCTTCAACCGCTAAAGATGACGAAGATCATGCTTTGTTTGGCGGTCTGAGCTCCAATGTGACAAGTGGCCCACCCATCCGTACTATGAGGGATGTTAGCCGACCTTTTTTGGTATGTGGGTGGTGTGGAACGAGTGATCATATTCTCGACTATGGCCCTTTAATTTCCTCGTTCAATTCCATTGATATGTATGGAGGTCGTGGACATCAAGCGGGACTCGCTTGTACTACGCCTTCTTTTACTCCACCGCCGACTCCCGATCCTTATGAGTTATTTGGAGGTGGGAGCTACATTGTCCCAAGTGGCCCTCCTGAGAGAAAATCTTCTCCTCCGACGTATTCTCATGATTATGACGTGAACATGGCTTTATCCTCGAGGGAGCTTGAGTTGAAGAGGAAAATAGCGACATTAAAGGCTCAAATTGCTCAACTGTCTAGCCCGAGCCCGATTCCTCCTTGTGTGGGACCCGATTGTACTACTCCATCTTTTGCTCCACCGCCGACTCACGATCCTCTTGTTAATCCTCGCGTGGGCCAATTTCACCCGGCTACCCCGATGATTGATCCTACTCCATCCCCAGATCCGGATATGTGGGCCATTGCACAACAAATCTCAAGTCCGCCTTCACACAATCTTCCGGTCGAGTCCTTCGATAAGTGTGGGGTGGTTGGGGATACGGTCATCTCGCCGTCGGAGGAGGAGTTGTTTTCGATTCCGAGTGTGTTTACCCCTCTTGACCCCTTACCCTTTACTTCAAAACAATCTTGCGATGAGTGGGTATATATGGACTTCATCAAGGCCACGGTCAAACGAGTTTGTTTGGATGAGAGGATCTATGAGGAGGAGGTTGGCCTGGTTGACGATATAGAGGGATGTTGTGAGAATGAGCCCCTTGTTCTTCTTGATGAGCCCGTTGTGCCTCTATTTGACCCCGTTTTGTGTGGAGATGATTCTCGATGTGTCGTTGAGGGTAACGATGACTTTTTAGAGGAGGAGGTGGGGGTTATTGATGATAAGATTAAAAAATTGACGATTATATTGAGGAGGAAAAGGAGAGCAAGTCGATTATTATCCTTGCAAACTAACACCGAGAAGAAGAGGAGGAGAGGATGGTTGAAGGGTTTAAAATTCTTTAGGATGCCATTGAGTGGAGACCCGGAGTAATTGAGAGATTTAGCCCTTTGGATTTGATTCTTGATGAAATAAGGAGAGCCGAGATTTGGAGGTTGCTATTGGAGGGCTTGATGTTCGTAATGTCTAAAAGCGAGTGGGTGAAGCCCATTGACTTGGTGCCCAAGACGAGCGGCTTGTTATCTCTTAAGGATAAAGAAGGAGGGTTGTTGGCCACGAGGGCTACAATGGGTTGGAGGACTTTGATCGATTTTAAGAAGTTCAAAGCGGCTACCAAGAGAGATCATTTCCCTCCCCCGTTTTTCGATCAAAGGATGAACAAGCTAGCCAGCCATTATTCCTATCGTTTCTTGGATGAGTCATCGGGTCACTTTAAAATCACCATTCCACCCGAGGACCTAGCCAAGACGAGTGTCGTTTGCCCATTTGGAACGGTTTCTTTTTGGAGAATACTATTTGAGCTATTCAATGCGCCAAGGACGTTCCAAAGAGTGGATCCTCCCGACAAGGAGGAGATTGTATTAGTGGACCCTCTCGTTATCTTCCCGCCTTGACCAAAAAGGGAGTACGTCGAGCTAATGACGTAAAACAAGCGCTTCTTGGGAGGCAACCCAAGTTCTACTCTTTTATTTCTTCCCTTTTCTTTCTTATTTTATAAAAATCAAAAAAACATTTGAAAAATTGAAAACAAAAAAAATATGTTGTTGAGATTCGTGTACATATTTCCTTATGTTTTTGATTTCGTGTGATTTTCTTTTTTAGGTTTTGTTTTTCGAATTCAACCTTGGGCGATTTGATAAGCGAGTAGCGTTCATGAATCCGGGAGATACTAGCCATGCTCAATTTTTGCTTAGATTGCTTAGATGCCTAGGTGGACCCCACCGAGCTCGACCAAAACTTGCTCGGTTAAGGAAGTTTCTATTCCCCCTCCTTTTACTTGGTTTTCATTAAAATGTGGGTAATGCATGGTTTAAGTGTGGTGTGGGTAGGTGGTTAGGGTTCGGGTTTTTATCAAGCATGATTTGTGGTTCTTAACTCGAGCCTTGGCGAAGTGACGCATTCTTGGCGAAGTGACGCTTACTATTTGCGCATTTATATGGTCGAGTCAATTTTTGTGTCGTTTGTGTCTTTATTACATTGTTGAACAACTCCACGTGCTTGAAAGTTTGAATAGTTTACTTGTCGGGTTTTTGCATGTTTATGGCCTCTTGTGTGAAGGGTTTTATTATGGGTTGTAATGTTGGCTCTTTGGTAAGGTATGGAATAGTTGGATAGAGTGGCTAACACACGATCAAACGTGATCAATAACACACAAAAATTCTAACTTTTAAAACCCGAAGCTTATGATCGCTTCGCCCTTCCCAATTCACCAAACTCTCATTCGAGACCCTTTGTATTTTCACACTCTCTCC
>BMAC01000163.1:1625844-1662481 GCA_014905375.1 Phtheirospermum japonicum
GGAGAGAGTGTGAAAATACAAAGGGTCTCGAATGAGAGTTTGGTGAATTGGGAAGGGCGAAGCGATCATAAGCTTCGGGTTTTAAAAGTTAGAATTTTTGTGTGTTATTGATCACGTTTGATCGTGTGTTAGCCACTCTATCCAACTATTCCATACCTTACCAAAGAGCCAACATTACAACCCATAATAAAAAGGACCTCTTTCGATTCTTATTTGGTCATATACTAAGAGCAAATATTAAGCGTTCAATTTGTGAAATCTTGACAAGGTGCACGTATTGACCGGCTTGAGCGTATACACGTCCCATATCAAACACTTGAGCGAATTGAGCAAACACCCTCAAAAATTTCATTAGTGAGGAAGTCATCGATTTGGCTTGCATTTGAGAAAGAGTAATACGAGCAATGCTTGACGAAAGCAAGTTTGTGTTGATACTATCATCTTATAAATAAGGATAAGCACAAGGATTTTTCTTTTTACATAATATTCATTGCATGTACACTCTCGATTCTTTTCGTTGTTCGAGGACGAACAAATTGATAAGTGTGGGGTAGTTGTTTTGCATGTAATTGTTGTGTTTTTCCTCGTGTTTTTAGTTAGGGTTTAGCGTCGTGTCTTGTTGTTTCGAGTCATTTTTCATTAGGTTTTAAGACTTTTTCTCATTGATCTTCTTTTTGTTAAGAGTACGATATGTGAGGTGTTTGCGCTATTTTTTTGGTTTTTTAAGCTTGAATTCTTGTTCTGTAGGTGGCTAAAAGGATTAAATTCGCTCGGTGGATGTCTCTATTGTCGTAATACAAGCATAAATCCAAAACCACTTGTGCCATTTGCCTTCACCTTATACCATTGGAAAGCTGAGAGAATTGTATAAAACTTTGTATTTACAACAATTCCAAATTTTGAGTCTAAGAATGGTAAAAAGCAGCTTTAAGTGGAGACAGTTCGTCGTCGCCTCGCTTGTGGCAGGTTTTGGTGCAGAGACCATAACTCTCGGAGGAAAATACCAAATGACACAAATCAAACGCCAGATGATAGACAAGAGAAAGGGATACATTTCATATGAAGACATCATTGGATAATTCCTTAAATTTCTCAGTCGATTGACTGGGTCTCTATCGATCGACTGCTCAGCAGAGAGTTGGCTGTTTGAGACTGGGCAGTCGATCGACTGCGACGCTGGGAGTTCGGCGATTTTGGGCATTTTTGACGGTTTTGCCCCTACAAACAAGTACATAAAGCCAACACTTCTCACCTTTTAAGATATCACTCCCTTCCCAACCCTAACTTGGATTTGGGATCAAATTACTCTCAAAGCTCTTGGATAATTTCTCTTTCTTAGGTTTTAGATTTAATTTCAAGCTCTTATGTAATTTCATTTCCTAGATTAGATTTAATTTCAAGCACCTCCTTGGGTCTTTAAGCCTAAGAAGAATCCAAATACTCCTTTGGATTGTTTACTTTGATGCAATTTACATTCAAGCTTGTTTCGTTTCTTAATTCAAGTAAGTTACCTTTCAATTCTATATTTTATGCTTTATTTCCATGCTTTGTTCTTTATTTCCATGCTTTTTCTTCATGTTATAATTTTTGCCTTAGCACCTTGATTTCTTACTTGATCTTAAGAATTGGCTATGGAATCTAGATGAGTGACACATCTAGATCATAGATCGGCCCTTGCATCGTCTTGATCTCAAGTTTTTCCTATGCTTTATTTGCAGTTTTATTTTCGTGCTTTGTTTTGGCTTAAATCCTAGATCTATTCTTTGTTGCTTGTTAATTCTCGTAAAGTTTTGAGCTTTCCCATTTATTTTCATTACTTTATCCATTCATGCTTTCAATTTTCGTTAATTTGCATTATTTGAGTTTTTATGCATTGTTGTACCTTGTGCTTGCATGCTTGTACTGGGTGAAACATTGCATTTTCTTGCTTATTTTCATTACTTTCTTGCATTTGCATATTGAGGCATCCGACGGGGCATTCTACCAACATGCAATTTCAATTCCTAGGAAAATTTAGATAGATTAATCGCTTTATTTTCATTTTCCTTTACTTTTCCAAACTTGAAACACATTGAATACTTCAATTAAATTGAATTCCGATAATACCAAGGCATGAACCCGTTGATTAATTTCAACACCACTAAAACTCTTCTAACAACCCCACACACCCAGTTGCCCTTCATTCCAACCCGCATATACACCTCCATGTGCCTCATGATAAAAAACACCCTAATCTACATTTTCTACCCCTGTTATCCATTGCATCTCCAAGAAACTTGGTTCAAATTTAGCAACCACCTTGACGTAATGTGCTATATTGTGTTCTATTATGAATCTAGAAAACGAGTATCTCTGCAAAAATAAAAAGAGTATAATTATATATTTATTTTGCACATTAAAATACATTTATTTGCACATCCCACTTCCTTATGATTTTTGTATATAAAAATCAAATAAGAGTAATGCATGCCACACGTTGTATCACTTACCACCACAAAAATAATTTACTTATAAATATAAAAACACAATAATGACAAGAAAATACAACATGTATATAAAATGTCATGTTTAGGAATTAAATTTAGCAACCACCTTGACGTAATGTGCCATATTGTTCTATTATGAATCTTGAAAACGGTCTCTCTGCAAAAATAAAAAGAGTATAATTATATGTTTATTTTGCACATTTCTACACATTGTTTTCACATTAAAATACATTTATTTGCACATCCCCCTTCCTTATGATTTTTGTATACAAAAATCAAATAAGAGTAATGCATGCCACACACTGTATAACTTAGCACCACAAAAATAATTTACTTATAAATACAAAAAAACAATAATGACAAAAAAATCCAAAGTGTATACAAAATGTGGTGTGTGCACATTAATATGTATAATTTTGCACATTAATAAATATCATTTTACACACTACTATTTTACTACATGCACATAAAATATATACAAAGTAATTTAAGCTATTTCAAACCCTAAAATTGGACTACTAAAATAGAATTCATATAAAATTGTATCTTATCACAGACATGTCATGCTAATAGAAAGTGCACAAATAATATACTAAATTTTGAACAATAATTATAAACTCCTTGCACATTAATCATAAAGAAGATTAAAAAAAAAAAAAGAATCTAAAACATCCTACAGATTTAATCAGATATAACAAAATATTTTCTGAGTAATATACCAAGAAATTCCTAATCTAGTACTTTATTTGCTTTTAGTTGGAACATGGTCTACTTCTGATCGGAAATATCAAATAATTTCAAAATCTGTAACAATGATTTTATTCGAGAAACATAAATCGTGTTTGCGAAAAATCAAAAGTCAGAAAGCTCATAAATCAAAACCTAAAACTCAGTATTTACTCCCCAAAAAATCAAATAAATTCAAAATACGAAAGGATTCGAGAAATATATATGATTCGCGGAATATATATTTTGTTTGAAAATAAAAATAAAAATAAGGGAAGACGTACCATCATTATTATTAGGTAGAGAGTTCTGTGAATTTTTATTTTGGTGTAGAGATTTATGTGGATTTTATCACATGGCAAGCCTTCAGAATTTTAGATAACTTGTGCAGTAAATCAAAGAATATCGGAGGAAGACAAGATGAAAACCGATTGATTTGCGAAGGGGAGAGATGAGATTTTTCTGTGTGTGACAGATCGAAAAGGTATGAGAGGGGTATACCACCATATGTCTGATAATTACTTAAATTGCCACCGGATAATTTTAATAAAAAATATTAAAATGATTGGTCAGAATTCATTCTCATTTCTCACCTACGGATCCATTCTCACATGATCCTATATATATATATACTGCTGTGAAATGTGTTAACTATTAGTGCTGGTGTGTCAAATGAAGAGCATTTCAGGGAATGGTGGCCCAATGAGGTGTCTCCAAAGTTGAGGTGTTGAGTTGTGGTTGAATGGAGTCTATTTTGGGACGATGCCGAAATTTTGAGAGGGTATAAATAAATTTTTTTTTTTCTATTTTTGTAAATATTTTTTTGTCCAATCCTGACCGCCTAATAATATTCCTCCAGATATCAACTTGGCTGTGCAATACTCCTCACACCTAATATTTGTTTTTGATCGTCACAATTTCTCCGAAAATTGATAATTCCCGATCTTTTTTCTCCATAACTATCAAAATACTTTCAGATCTGTTTGTGAATTTCTTTCCCGATTTGTGAATAAATTATTTTTAGAATTATTTGGAGTTTTTTTTTAGGGGTTCTTTTCTGGAGATTTTTCCCGATCTGTGAACAATATGTTTTCTGAAATATATACTTCCATTTTTTTGAGGGTTTTTTTTTGAATTATTTTATGTAGATCCGTCGACATTTTTGAAAAAAAAAATCCGAACAATATTATATTGTTCTTTTTTTTTTTGCAGTTAAAAAATTTTCCATTCCATTTTTGTAATAACTATTTCCAGAGAATTACAAATCAATCCGCCAACCAAATCGGCGAAACCAATAAAAACTGAATTGAAATTCAGTTGATTTGTCCGATTTATAAGAGATTGTGGAAAAACAAATCGAATAGAACAAATCGGCGCAGATCTGGAAAAATAAATTGATTTTTATGATTTTATGGATTTAGGCAGATCTGGATTGGCCTCGAGGTTGAGACTATAGCAAGTTCCGTCGAGTGTTCTATGGATGCGAGCGGGATGTTTAGAAGCACTCTGGCAAATCTGGATTCAGGCACGATTTTTAATATATTCAATTCCTTTTAATTATCTTTTTTCTCTTGATCTATTGTTCGTAGGTTTACAATAATTTATATTTGATTTTATCCTATTTTGGTTTCAAATCACCGTATATTTATTCCATATTCCTAATTTCTTTTGTTATGTGTTTATTTCAATATTCAAATCTCGATTCATGTAATATGTTTAAAATTTGATGTTTTCTCGATTGTTCAATTATATTTCTTCATCCTTTTTTATTTTTTCTCAGATTTGCTTATATTTTGAGTTGACTATAATTTTTATTTTATTAGTATATTGCATCGATCTCAATCCATTTTATTGGTAACACCGTATTGTTGGATGACGCGGCGGCAATCGAAGCAGGGTTGATTGAGTTTCCTGAGTATGCAGCGGCTGAGGATGGACTCCAATCATCGGAACCCCAGGAAAACCCTAAATCTGAGAAATGGGTGCAGAGATAGGCAACTAGGCACACAGATAAAATCTAACTGCAAAAATAATGGTTATAATTTTATTTTATTTTTTGTTCTTTTGAATATTAGATTAATTAATTTTGTTATTTTGATTTTCGATTAAAAAAAAGAGTTTATTTCTTCTTTTGGCTTAATGATTTTTTAATGGGTTCAAGAAACGTACTTCAAACAAAACAGAAGAAGTTTGACAAAAATGTAAGCTAATAAGTGGTTTTAAGAGTGTTCGGTCAGAACGAATAGTTTGAGCCACTGCGCGAGAAACCAAGTTGCGAATGATGTGGATATGAGTTGGGCTTCGTCTAGCTATGGGATCAGAAGCAAAACGGTCTCGGCTAGGCCCTCAATACGAAAGCACGACGGATAAACAGACGTTCGGAAAGGCTATTACGTCGTGTTCGAGAGAACCGGGCAGTAGTAGCTTTTGGAACATATCTAATGAAACCAATAGCCATAACAGGAAGATCTGAGATGTTGAAGAATCTGAATGCAGTAGTGATGTAAGTTTATCTTAGAGTTAATCGACATGCTTTTTATCTTCTTCATCTTATATGAAGGCTTATTTATGTTGTCTTCATTTATTTACTGTTATAACTAGGTCAACTCTATTTTTTTATTATTTTATTTTTTTTGGCCTTTTCAGTTTTATGGTTTTTGATATTTAACTGTCATTTTTAATGCCAAAATAAATGAGTCAAAATTTTCAACTTATATTTTCATCTGCTAAATTATGCCATCTCTGCTAAATTCAGTGAATGAAAGATACAGTTTATGGCTTTGACTGATCCTGTTTAATCAAACATGAAAAAGTTGAAAATATTGACATTTTGGTAAAATAGTTTTTCTTTTTTACCTTTTTAAGAACCAATAGAAAGAGTTCAAAGAAATTATTAGTCACATGTTTGACCTGAATTTTTGGTTTAAAAAAAAACAAAAGATATATAAAGTTTCTATTTACTCCCCTTGCTCAGAGTTGAATTTAGAATGCTTGGAGGATGATGGTGCAAGGAAAATTGTGAACTGACAGTTGAAGCTTTAATATGAATGAACTGACAATACTAAATGTTAAATGCTTGATTAAGGAGGTTTTGTTATGAGTCCTGGGGAAACCTACATGTGTTCTAATATTTTATTTTTCTTTTTTCGGTACGAAGTTGTGTTTAGTTTCTTTGGTCTGTTAACGAAAAATGAGGGATTTTTATTGTTTTACTTGAAAAATTAATTACAAGAAATACCTTTCTCGGCCTTTTGGCTAAGATCAAGTGTAGTATCTGTTCTTATCAGTTTAATATCTGATATGTGGGCCATGCGCTCACACGATATTAAATTTATTTTTTTAGGGGGAAGGCCCAATGGATAGCTTGCTGTTCGGGCCTTCAAGCGTCGCCTAAGCGTTGCACTATTGCTTAGGCCTGGCGCACCCCACAGAAAGAAAAAAAAAATTAATTACAAGAAATACCTTTCTCGGCCTTTTGGCTAAGATCAAGTGTAGTATCTGTTCTTATCAGTTTAATATCTGATATGTGGGCCATGCGCTCACACGATATTAAATTTATTTTTTTAGGGGGAAGGCCCAATGGATAGCTTGCTGTTCGGGCCTTCAAGCGTCGCCTAAGCGTTGCACTATTGCTTAGGCCTGGCGCACCCCACAGAAAGAAAAAAAAAATTAATTACAAGAAATACCCCAAAAGTTTATAGTAATTACATGAGGCCCCAGAAGTATATAATTGAGTATCCTAGCCCCAGAAGTACTTTTTCTTTTTTGTATGGATATTCAAGCTATTAACTTAATAATATAATTTTGTTTTATTTAATATTTTAAAACCAGTTACTCCCAGATTAATTATGAGAGTGTGTTTTTTCCAAATTTATACTATTTAATTTTTAAATTATTGATTGATGTTCGAGAATTTATTCAACCTTACTCCAGGAACATAAGGTGGTTACCGACTAATAAAACTGCTTCTTAATATTGAAGAGCATCCAAATTTGGAAGCACGCCATGATTGGGGCAATTATGTAATGTCTAATCTCATTACTAAATATTTGCTCAAATGTCGTACTGGATATATATTCCCAGACACCCTCTATGCTTAGCAATTGATTAAGTAAGACTTTTGACGGCATGCATTGAGTGCAACCATTCATAACATTATTTTCATGTGATTTAATAATTGAACCTTCTATTAGAAGTGACTGATTAACGTATAAATGTCTTGATTTTTAGTAGTATTTTAGTTCATTATTATTATTATTTTTGGTATAAGTTGGATAGATTAAGCTTAATTTTGTATATTTGTGTTTCCAGCTTATTTTACCATATTTTGACCTTAATTGATGCAAAAATGTGAAATATCTCTATTTCTCGCCATACAGCTAAGTAACCAGAGAGGCTCAGCACGTAAGAGATGAAGATTGATGATTAAGAGACAAAAATCGAGCGTTCCGGTGAAAAAGTAGCAAATTTCTGAAGGCTAACGGTAGCCTTACCATTAGAGAGCACCGTAATACTTAATGGTAGCCGCACCGTTAACCTCACCGTTAGAGGATGACTACAAGCATAACAATAGGTTTAAAGATTACACGCCCACCATAAACATCACCGTAAAAGAAGGATTGCGAGCATAACGATAGCTTTAACGGTAGCTCCTTACTGTTAAGTGCTACCGTTAACGGGCCCAGCAACCGACCTATGTGACTTGTCCTCCAAGAAATAGGAGTTCTATAAATACCAAGCCATAAATCCGAGTTTGGGGCGTACTTAGGTCATTATAAACTTACTAAAAAGTATTCCTAGGGTTGAGAAATACGTTTTCAACACCCTTTAGCGTAGATTAAAGATCAAGATCAAGGATTCGACGCTTGCGAGTTCCGAAGACGTTCGATAGCGCGCGGCCCGTTCTTCGACCAAGATTACCGTTTTTCTTCAGAGTAGCTAGAGATTTTCATCGCTTTTACTAGTTTCAATAAGTTTTCTAAACTCTTTATTGCTTTCTTAGTTAAATCTAGGATTAGATAAATTGTTCTTAATATACTTTATGCTTGATACTTGGGATATTTTGGATAATTTAGTTCTTAATCTTTCAGTTTTTAAATTGCGTTTATTTCATGTTTGGATATTGGATAGTCGAATTCAAGTTATTATGCAATTAGGTTCGTACTATTCAACTCCGTTCTTAAGATTCATGATAGTAATTGTTTTAGGTTATTAGATTTTACTTATGCTTCATAGATCCGTTGTTGCTACTTATGCTCTTCCGTTGCGTTTATGATAATTGATTATCGCTGCGTTTTAAATCTAGATTCAATTGGCATTAGATAAAGTTCTTAGTTCTTAAGCTTAAGTAATTAGAATTAGTTTAACTTATGCTTTCAAACTCTAGCTGGTAATTTAGTTAAAGTTAATTAGTTTAATTAGTTTAAATTTAATATTGCTTTAATCCTTAGTTTATAATTAAATCAAAACTTCAAAAAAAAAAAAACCCAATTTGTATGAATTATTTGTTTAATTGTTATTGAGAAAAACATCTAAGAGACCGAACAGTTGTCCTCGAGAGATCGACTCGAGTCAACTTCCCACCCTACAAGTTCCTCGTACTCTTGGCGAGCAAGCTTGCATGTTTTAAATTAAAATATATTGAAAGGGGGTGCACAAAAGCTTGAATCAGTGACCCCCCTTTGAATGTATCCCTATCAAGGCATTTATATGACATCAAATGCTATTTAGTCATTTTTAGATCTTCATTGTTTGATTTTCATGATGGCTTTGGTTTTTGTTACTTATTTCATTTTAATTGGTGAAATATTTATGCGGGAAAATTTTATTTTACCCCTGAACTATTTGTTTTTTTTATTTAACAAATAAACTCAAGCTCGAGTCATTCGACTTATATGATTTAGTGATCCACTATAAGTCGAGCCTTATGTGCTATTCATCTTGAATGTTAAAATTATTAATAGAACTAAAGAGACTGCAAATTCTTTTTTTGCAATATATTTACGCCCTTCAATGTACTTTCTTGAATTACAATGTCAAACTATTTGATATATGTGATTTTTAAATTTTTTTATTTCAATCGCGTTATTCATTTCCATGATTATGAATAAGTATCTTGACGATTACAATCTTTACATCCATATGTTGTGACATTCCATTTGAAAATAGGCTAAACTTCAGGGTAGTTTTCATGAATACCATAAAGTTAAATATATGAAATAAATAATATTTTTATTTTCTTTGAATTTATTATTCATGTTTTAAGTTTTTATTTTGATAAATTACGCTTTTTGTTGTCATATTTCTTATATTTGCCCGCGAAAATCGCGGGTTTTACACTAGTATATATATAAAGAGAGATAGTTACCATGGTGAGAGGAATATTTTTAAAGGATTGTTGATAATCTTGGTGAAATAAGACTACTTTTCCCGCCATTGGTGAATCCTATCGTCTTACAATTTTCTTTTTATCTATTTACTAGTATTCTACCCTTGCGTGCGATGTACTGAGTATATATTTAAACAAAAAGTATTATAATTCTTTTAAATGATAATAATTTAAAATCCATATCCTAAACCAAAAGGCAACATATTTATGAACTAGAAAATGGTCGATATTAAATGATAAAGGCACATAGAAAATTATATAAAAAACACACATTATTATACACTATAGAAATTTATTATTCATTAATAAATACATAACATAATAAAAACATACTAAAATAAAAGATTATTAATCAAAATTATCATATGTATTGCTTGATAATAAATGTGAAACAAGTGACAACCTCCAAAATAATAATTTCTTACAAATAAATCAGGTGATACAAATAACCAACCTAATAAAAATACACAAAGCTTGATTTAAATTTTCTTTTACAAAAAAGCATGATTGATTGAATGAAATATTAGAAATGCACAAATACATTAAAAAACTTTATGAACATACTAATTATTCATCTACCACTCATTCATATGTAATTTTTATATTTGGAATACTTAAGTGGATAATTAAACTAATACTCAACTTGTAGCATAAAATAAATGATATTCAATACACACTAAACAATTTCATATACAAAAGTGAACAATTTAACTATCTTGAACAGAATAATCGATCAGGTTTCTAAGTTTAAATAGAGGTTTCGTCAATTGGTCCAACCTCAGCTGGCAAGCACCGATGATGCAAACTTGGAGATCCAAATTTGAAGTTCAAAGTCTCTAGTTTTGAACAAGAGAGATGCTAGAGAACCTATGGAACACGCAACTTATGGATTGGACTAAAAATCATTCGGTTGTTGAATAACCAAAACAAAAAACAAAAACCATTCAACTAATTGTTCATCACTTTACTATATTTACGGAGTCAAGGAACACACAATAACACAAACGGACTCCAATAAATCAAATAATTAATATTGGTTACAAGTTCTACAATCCTTTTCTAATTAAGAATATTTAAATATACATAAATAGTGCCATCAATAAAAACTCTTCTTTCGTTCGAATTAAGTGAGAAGCTCTGATTTGGTTATTCGGTCTGAAAGATGTTTTTTTTGTTTTTTTTTTTTTGTTTTTTCTCTTGGACCAATAATAATCTTTCCTTTTGTTTGTTTTCTACTTATAAACTATAATGTGAATACGACTCAATAGGAGAGTTTAACCAGTGATGAAACCTGATTGACTGACTCTTTTGATTACGGAAATATCCGATAATACCATAATATTTCGATATAAATGTTGGAATTTTAAGGATAACTAACACATAGAATTCATATATCTTAAAACATGCGAAATAATTGTAATATATAAATATCACGCTATAATTAGCAAAGTATCTGGATCCGTAGTCGTAAACGTATGCAAAAATCAACTCCCATAACACGAGACAAGACTCCTAATTCAAAAGCAAACAAGAACACGAACACACATGGGTGGGAGTTGTTTTAATGATCTTCCTCACCTAAATCTCTTATGGGGTCTTAGTTTTCTATCTTGATGGGAAGAGTAGAAATAATGAACGATTTAGTATACTGAGGACCATAACCATAAAAATTAGTCTTTATATAGTTATCAATTAAGATTTCCCAGAATCTTCTAAATATTGATTTTATACGGTATCTAATCATTAACTCCATATCAAATTACTCTTTTCTTAATTAGATCACTTAAGTAAGTCCAACAATAATATTAATATAATGAAAAATATAATTGTAATTAAAATATATTGCCCACTTTAATTAGAAATTAATAAATTTCTAACAGTCTTTTCTTATTTAGAACACTTAATTAAGTCCAACAATAATATTAATCTAATGGAAAATATGACTGTAATTAGAATATGTTGCCCACTTTAATTAGAAATAAATAAATTTCCAACAGTCTCCCACTTGGGCTACGTATTATTTCTCGAACAATTATATTGTTTTATTCGTACACCTTATGCCATGTATTCACTAACTACTGTCTGACAATCTTGTCCATCTCATATAATAGCAATGAGACTATCACGTTTTTATCACATAAAATATCGTGAATCAACCATGATAATCACCATACTAATATACTCAATGACACAGATCAAATATGGTGAGTAGTAAGGAAATACATGTAATGTGATCTTTATCATGCATATTTCCAACTAGTCCAACTTTAGTGAGATCAAACCACAAGTAATGTAAAACATTACAAACAAATATAATAATTTCAAAATACCATCAACTTTACTCTGCAGAAAACCGAAGGTAATCCAAAGTTTAAGAAAAGTACATAGAACATCAACTCCCTCTGAACTAAGGTAATATTTATAGTAACACATAATGAGCGTAATTCTCATTAAATACCTCACGTGTTAACCTTAATGAGTGAATTTTCTATCATTAATTCGTTCTTATGTGCTCCATGAAAAATTTGAATTCTTTGCTTTATCAACAAAAAAACTTGTTGTCTCGCCGGAATATGGCAAGCTAGATTTTGTGACCATACTCATAATAAAATGCCTCAAAACTTAGTTGATAAATTGTAAAGAACTATAAATGTCTACATGACACCTTTTTCAAGATAGCTCTTTCAATTAACACTTATGTATAGCCAAAAGGATATTTACTGGTATCCAATAAAATCGGAAACAAAAAACACCAAATGATCTCCAAAAAAATTGATTTCCGATAATAGATTATAAAATCATTTTGATTCTCTAAGAACACCTTATAAACCCTTTCGGATTTTCCAAAATAAACCATATCAATGTTAATTATTTTCCAAAATATTATGTAAAGCGATATCCAAAAGCTTACATACTTAAGAATGCAAAAGACTTTCAAAAATAAGTAGTCTTTGCATATATCAACTTTATACTCATTCTTAGGGTTCTTAATGAGTGAAACTTAATTGTATTTAGTAATGGAATTCTCCCACTGAACTTACGGTATCTACAATTATCAACTTTTTTTATTCCAACACCAAACGGTATAGTAACTTAATGATAATTATAGTAGCGTAAATAAGGAGCCAACTCAAACGAGTTTTAATGCCACAATGATTCTAAACATGTTTCTAATAACCAAAGAGAAAAATCACTTTATAATCAATGTCTTTATTTAGATGAAAAATATCGAATAGACATACCAAATATCTCTCAATGTTATCATTGAAGTATTTTTGGTCTTAAATACATTTATGACCAATTAGACTCAAACTTATTGACAACTAGACGAGATTCTAAAATATCATTATTATTTTCATCTAATGTACCTAATAGATTATTTTCATATTGTTGAGTTCACCTTTAGGTGGTGAATCTATAAATATTACTTTGGTGATCAAAAATTACATATTGAGAAATGGTACAAAAGAATCATTGTCAATTACAAAAAGATAAAGCCAAACACCTTTTCTCCCATTCAAGCTCAACTCTTTCAAACAAACTCTATACCCCAATACAAAGACCTTCTAAAGTTCTTCACAAAAGTAGTAACTAGCATTCTTAAATCCAAGTTCCGTTGGAGACCCAAAAGTCTTACTTTAGTTGGATAACCCCAAATATACAAATGTCCAAGAATAGAATTTTGCATACCAAGATCCATATGGGATTTAGTTTGCTACCACTTAGTTTAGAACTCTAATAGTAATAAATATTGCATTATCAACTACTTCTCAAAAATTTACAGTAAAGAAAAAGAGGAATCATATTTCTTACCATATCCTTTAAGAGTAAGTATATGTTTGTACATGTAAACCAACATGCAAAGTTTCATAATATAAGGTGTTATTGTCGGTGATAAAGAACCTATAATATATGAATATTGAAATAGATAAAACTAATTATCTATTTATAGAGTAGAAATAGAAGTAAATTGTCGTATTCTCTTATAAATTCAAATAACCTTTATCAAAGACAACTTAAACCCGTATAACCTCAATTACATTTGTTTTATCATAGTCCTGTGTAGAAGTATCTTTCAACAACACTTGACCATTGACTCCACAATTAGTAACATTTGCACTATAATACTTTGTGAGAAACCCACCAAATACTTAAATGTAAAAAATAGAATTAAAATAACTAAGATTAAAATGACAAGAGTACTTGGGACATTCGCACCATCATGCAAAAATAAAAAATTGAATTCCTTATTTTATTACTTTTGCACTCCAAATGTGGTGTCCTACCGCAACTTTATTATGATGAATAAATGCAAATTGAGTACTTATGCGATCTCTCATTCAAGTAAATAATATAATCGAGAGAATATATAATTCTTAATGTACTCCTTGATGTTCCAAATTGAGGGCTGGCTTGGCAGGACTCGGCGCTGGTCGGCAGGTGCTCGGCAGCGTGCAAGAAGGTGCGCGGGTCTCAGCGGGAGTTGCGCGCAGTGCTCGGCAGCTGCGCGCGGGACTCAGTAGGCATGCGCGTAGTCGATCGACTGGCTCGGCAGTCAATCGAATACTCTCGGCAGGACGGGCGTGGACGGCAACTCTCTGTTGAGCAGTCGATCCAGCCCTCGGCAGTCGATCGACTGCGCTCGACAGTCTTGGCAGCTATGGCTCGGCAGTCTCAGCTGCTTTCGGCAGGCGTGGCGGACACTGGGTAACCAGTGTTGTATCACGTACCCAGTGTCAGCCATAATATTTCAAATCGAGCTCCGATTCCGCTAAAACTCCATTCGTAAGCCCATACTCGACCATATCCAGACTAGAATACTTCAAAATACCTAATTTAAACATAAAATTAATTAATTATGATTAAAATAACCATATTAAGTAGAAAATTAAAAAGAAACACGAAAAATAACAAAATGAGAAAACAAACGAAAAACCTAATAAAACTCGACTCAAAAACTACTAAAATCAACATAAAACTCTAACTAAAAATACTAGAAAAAACACAACAATTACATGCAAAACAACTACCCCACACTTATCGGTTTGTTCGTCCTCGAACAACGAAAAGAATCGAGAGTGTACATTCAATGAACATTATGTAAGAAGAAAAATTCTTGTGCTTATCCTTATAAATATGATGAAAGTATCAACATATACTCGCTATCGTCAAGCATTGCTCGTATTACTTTTTCTCAAATGCAAGCCAAATCGATGACTTCCTTTCCAAGGAAATTTTTGAGGGTGTGCGCTCAATTCGCTCAAGTGTATATTATATAGGACGTGTTTACGCTCACGTCGGTCAATACATGCACCTTATCAAGATTTCACAAATCGAACGCTCCAAATTGCTCATAGCACATGACCAAATAAGAATCGAAAGAGGTCTTTATTATTGGTTGTAATGTTGGCTCTTTGGTAAGGTATGGATCATTTGGATATAGTGGCTAACAGACGATCAAACGTGATCAATAACACACAAAAATCCTAACTTTTAAAACCCAAAGCTTATAATCGCTTCACCTTTCCCAATTCACCAAGCTCTCATTCGAAACCCTTTCATTCACTTACCTTCCCGACTTTTATTTCAAAACACTTCGAAGCTTTTTGAATTTGCTTCTTTTTACTAAACTTAGCCTTTAAATTAGGCTTTTTACATGAACGCACGCTTTTATCACTTTTTGTGATTTGTGTTGGAATTTTTTTCCTTTTTTTTAGATATAAGCAACTCAAAACCGAAACCCTCAATCAATTTTCTTCACATTTCTCGTCAACTAACAATAAACTCTCTCACCTCACAATTATGAAGATACATGTGCTAAAATCGAGCTCGGCTAACAAGAAACGGGAAAAAGGCTCTAAGGGGTTCATTTGGAATTTTTTAGTAGCTTAAATATATGGATATGGCCGGAACAAGAGTGATATATGTGCCTCGAGGTCATTTTTGAATTCGATCATGTACGAGCAAAATCAAACCTTCTCAATGAAATTTCCATAAAAATGCAAGCAAGCCGATAAATCACACAAGGCTACTCACTAGTTTGCACCGAATTTGGGAGCAAAATCAAAAGAGATTTTAGAGCGTTGCAATCTTTTCACGAGAAAATATTGATTATTGTTTTGCATGTAATTGTTGTGTTTTTCTCGTATTTTTAATTAGAGTTTTATGTTGATTTTAGTAGTTTTTAATAGAATTTTATTAGGTTTTTAGGTTGTTTTTCTTATTTTTGTTGTTTTCGTGTTTCTTGTTAATTTTATATTTAATTGGGTTAAATGGTTTCAATTAATTGGAGGTTTGGTGTAATCCTTGGGTTTTGATATTTTAAAATTTCATGTAATAGGTGGATTATTGGGTTGAATCAAGCTTAGGCATGGAGGCCAAGGATTTAGCCTAGTCTTGCCCAATGCATGCCTTAAATAGGTGCAAGGATGCTCCAAAATCATCAACCTTTCTGGAATGGTGCCTAGCCTCGCCTAGGATGGCCTATACTCACGGCCAACACCCTAGGCCGCAAGAAAAAGGCCTAAACTCGCCGCCTGGCAGCACGCCTGCCCGAGCCAACGCGTGCGCCTGCCGAAGCTGCTCGGCGCCTGCCGAGCAGCACGCGTCCTGCCGAGCACCCAGTGCACGCCTGTGCGTAGCGCGCCCCAACTACCGCACGCCCCTGCCGACAGCGCGCCAACTCTCCGCACGCTCCCGCCTATTTCCGCGCCTAAATGCCTGCCTAGCTGACGCCTGCCCATCATCGCCTAAGCCTAGGCGCCCGCCCGCAAGCCCTGCCGCCCAGCCGCCCAACGCGTGCCGCCCAGGCTCGGCCATGGCCGAGCCACCTCGAGCCATGGTCGAGCCAACTCGAGCCATATCGAAGCCAAATGTGCCAAAAAGATAGCCAAGGGTCTAGGAAGGTGCCTCCGGGTCAAACTTGGTCAAACCCGGGAATTTTAAGCCTTTAAGGCTATTTTGGCCCATTTAAACCCAATTAAATGTAATATAAATGGAACCTCTCTTTCATTTTGTAAAACACCTCCTCCCAACCCAAGCTTGGGTTTGGGATAATTTTCTCTCTCTAGATTTAATTTTCAAGCTTTGCCTTGGGTTTGTAAGCTCAAGAAGGATTCAAGTACTCCCTTGGATCTTTAATTTCTTGCAATTTCAATCAAGCTTTTGGATTCTCTCTTTAATTCTAGTAAGCTTTCTTTTAATTTCTTGCTTTGTTCTTCATTTGTGTTATGCTTTTTGCCTTAGGTATTAGAAGTTGTGCTTGATCTTGTGAATTGGCTATGAATCCTAGTTGAGTGAGACATCTAGATCATAGATCAAGTCCTTGATTTGTTTAATTTCAAGTAATTTCATATGTTTCATGCTTGTTCTTCATATTATGCTTTTTCTCTTAGCTACTTGATTTCATGATGAAACATGTGAATTGACTATGGATTCTAGTTGAGTGACACACCTAGGCTATAGATCGGGTCCTTGATCATCATGATTTTGAGTTTTTCCTATGCTTTATTTTGATTTTTATTTTTATGCTTTGTTTCATACTTTAATCCTAGATCTACTCTTTGTTGCTTGTTATTTTCCTTAAAGTTTTGAACTTTCTTGTTAATTTCCATTGCTCTTTACATCTATGCTTTCAATTTTAGTTAATTTGCTTTATTTAGGATTTTATGCATAGTTGTACCTTGTGCTTGCATGCTTGTACTCGGTGAAACATTGCATTTTCTTGCTTATTTTCATTTCTTGCTTGCATTTTCATTTAAGGCATACGACCGAGGCATTCTACCCACTTGCAATTTCAATTCCTAGGATAGTTTAGCTATTTTAATTGCTTTATTTTTCATTTTCTTTTTATTTTCCGAGTTTGAAACACATTGAAACCTTCAATCGAATCGATTCCCGATAATACCAAGCCAAGAACCCGTTGAATATATTTCAACACCACTAAAACTCTTCTAACAATTATATATATACATATATATATATATATATATATATATATATATATATATATATATATTATATATATATATATATATATATATATATATATATATGCGGGTTTTGGACGAAGCACAAAAATTCAACCCCTCACACAAGAGGCCATAAACATGCAAAAACCCGACAAGTAAACTATTCAAACTTCCAAGCACGTGGAGTTGTTCAACAATGTAATAAAGACACCAAACGACACAAAAATCGACTCGACCATATAAATGCGCAAACAGTAAGCGTCACTTCGCCAAGAATGCGTCACTTCGCCAAGGCTCGAGTTAAGAACAACAAATCATGCTTGACAAAAAAACCGGGACCCTAACCACCTACCCACCCCACACTTAAACCATGCATTACCCGAATTTTAATGAAAACCAAGTAAAAGGAGGGGGAATAGAAACTTCCTCAACCGAGTGTGTTTTGGTCAGGCTCGGTGGGGTCCACCTAAGCATCTAAGCAATCCAAGCAAAAATTGAGCATGGCTAGTATCTCTCGGCTTCATGAACGCTACTAACTTATCAAATCGCCCAAGGTTGAAGTCGGAAATCAACACACTATACAAGAAGATCTTACGAAAATCAAAAACACAAGGAAATATGCAATTAAAAGAAATACACGAAAAGAACATGGGCTGCCTCCCAAGAAGCGCTTATTTTACGTCACTAGCTCGACGTACTCCCTTTCTGGTCAAGTCGGGAAGATAATGGGAGGATCCACCAATACAATCTCCTTCTTGTCGGGAGTATCGACTCTTTGGAACTTCCTTGGCGCATTGCATAGCTCATATAAGATCCGCGAAAAAGTGAACTTTCCAAGCGGGCACTCGACACTCGTCTCTGCTAGGTCCTCGGGTGGAATGGTGACTTTAAAGTGAACCGATGACTCATCAAAGAAACGATAGGAGTAATGTCCAGCTAGCTTCTTCAACCTTTGATCAAAAAACGAGGGAGGGAAATGATCTCTCTTGATAGCCGCATTAAACTTCTTAGAATCGATCAACATCCTCCATCTCGTCGTAGCCCTCATGGCCAACAATCCTCCTTATTTATCCTTAAGAGCTATCAAGCCGCTCGTCTTGGGCACCAAGTCAATGGGCTTCACCCACTCGCTTTTAGAAATAACGAACATCAAGCCCTCTAATAATAACCTCCTCATCGCGGCTCTCACCATATCTTCAAGATCCGAACTCAAAGAACTAACTCCCTCACCCACTCCCGATCTCCAATCCATATCATCCCTAAGAATTTTAAACCCTTCAACCATCCTCTCCTCCCCTTCTTCCCGGTGCGAGTTTGCAAGGATAATAATCGACTTGCTCTCCTCATCCTCCTCAAGATAATCGTCTTTTTCTCCAAGATTATCATCAATAACCCCCACCTACCCCTCTAAAAAGTTTTCGTTGCCCTCAACGGCCCGAAAACCATCTTCGTCAAACAATTCTTGGGCACGTAGAGGCACAACAGACTCATCATTGAGAACAAGGGGCTCATCATCTCTACATCCCTCAATATCAACGTTCGGGCCAACCACCTCCTCATTGATCTTTTCCTCCATATAAGATCGCTCGACTATACCTCCTATCATGTCCATATATATCCGATCGATAATAGAATCTTTAGAAAGATAAGGCAAGGTGAGGTCCACGGGGGTGGAATCAAGAGGAGGAAGAAACTCGGATTTGAAAGCACATCATCTTCCGACGGAGAGACGACCGTATTATCAACTACCCCACACTTATTGAGGATCATGATCGGAGTAGCCGGACAAAATAGGCCCACGTGAGGAGTTACAAGAGGAGGAAGAGTCGGCGGTGGGCACGGGCTAGATAACGTAGCAAGTTGAGCCTTCATATCCGCTATCTTCTTTATCAACTCAAGATCCCAAGAGGACGAAACCTCACTCGCTACAATAACATTTGAAGATATTGCTCGAGAAGATGTTCGCTCGGGAGGGCCACTTTGGACAATGTAGCTCGCACCTCCAAACAACTCATATGGATCAGACTTTGGAGCACTAGGGGAGCCACCAACCGGGGTACGATTGATATCGTAAGCCGTCCCCACAAATGGTCGGCTAACATCTCTCATCGTGCGGATGGGAGGGAAACTTGCAACAATGGAGCTCGGCCCTCCAAACAACTCGTAAGCCTCGAGATCCTTAGGGGAATAAGCCATGCATGCCTTAGAATACGTCGCTTGAGAAGATTTTGGCTCGGGAGGATGAAACGTCCCCAAAAATAGTTTGTTGAAATCTCTCATAGTGCGGACGAGGGGTGCATCGGAGCTCAAACATCCAAAGTACGCATAAGCATCGAGATCTTGGGCATTAGTTGGGGCACCAACCGGGGCTTGATTGAAGTTGGGAGGATGAGAATCGCCATACGGGCCGGGATTCGGATATCCACCATCCACATGTGCACTCGGAGTCATCGGCATAGGAGTGAAATTATAACTGGGTGAGGTTTCATATGGTCCGGGATTCGGGCTCGGCATATTCGGATAATTTTGTGTAGCACCATAGCCATACGAGCCAGAAGTCGGGTCTTGCACGTTCAGATAGGAATATGGAGCTTGCCTGTTCGGATAGGAATTTGGAGCTCCATAAACACCCGAGGAACCACTCACGCCCGAGAAACTATTATACCCGACATGGTTTGCACCATGCCCTCCCATGCCGGGTTGCCCATGACCAAAACAACCATTGGTAACGTGGTTTGCACCATGCCCTCCCACGTTGACAAAACCATTATACATCCCATTCCCAACATGGTTTGCACCATGCCCTCCCATGTTGGGAATGTATCCACCATAGCTATACGTACCTTGAATACTTAACAAAAAAAATGTCAAATGACAAAGCAAGCTAAAAACACAATGAAAATACAACCAAATCGAAAGCCTTAACCAATCCGAGTCGCAACGGCACCATTTTGTTAGAAGAGTTTTAGTGGTGTTGAATATATCAATGGGTTCATGGCTCGGTATTATTGGAAATCGATTTAATTGAAGAATTCAATGTGTTTCAAGCTTAAAAATTGAAGGAAAATGAAAATAAAGCAAATAAACTAACTAAATCTAATGAAACATGCAAATGACTAACTAAAAATGTAAAATGCAAGTTGGTAGTATAGTGGTGAGTATTCCCGCCTGTCACGCGGGTGACCCGGGTTCGATCCCCGGCAACGGTGCCATTTTATTAAAAGATTTTTAGTGGTTTTGAAATATATCAACGGGTTCTTGGCTTGGTATTATCGGAATTCGATTCAATTGGAGGATTTAATGTGTTTCTAGCTTGGGAAATAAAAGGAAAATGAAAATAAAGTAATTAAACTAGCTAAACTATTCTATGAATTGAAATTGAAAGTTGGTCGGATGCCACGTCGGATGCCTCAATATGGAAATGCAAAGCAATAATGAAAATAAGCAAGAAAATGCAAAGTTTCACCAAGTACAAGCATGCAAGTACAAGGTACAACTATGTATAAAATTCTAAATAATGTAAATTAGCAAGAATTGAAAGAATGGATATAAAGAGCAATCAAAGTTGACATGAAAGTTGAAAACTTTAAGGAAAATAACAAGCATCAAAGAGTAGATCTAAGATTTAACCTAAAACTATGCATGAAAATTAAATTGCAAATAAAGAATATGAAAAACTCAAAATCAAGACGATCCAAGACCCGATCTGTGACCTAGACGTGTCACTCATCTAGACTCCATAGCCAATTCTTAATATCTAACATGAATTCAAGGTGCTAAGACAAAAGGCATGAAATGTAGAAAAATGCATGAAACATATGAAATTACGTGAAATTAAACGATCTAGGCCTCAATCTATGATCTAGTTTTGTCACTCAACTAGATTCCATGGATGATTCACAAGATCAAGCAACAATTCTAATAGCTAAGGCAAAAAGCATAAAACAAATGAAGAACAAAGCATGAAATTAAAAGAAAGCTTACTAAAATTAAATGGAGAATCAAAAAGCTTGATTGAAATTGCAAGGAATTAAAAATCCAAGGGAGTACTTGAATCCTTCTTGAGCTTAGAAACCCAAGGAAAAGCTTCAAATTAAATCTAGAGAGAAAAAATAATCCCAAACCCAAGCTTGGGTTGGGAGGAGGTGTTTTTACAAAATGAGAGTAAGGTTCTATTTATACAAGGTAATTAGGAGTAAATTGGTCAATTATGCCATATGAGCTTGGATTTCCATGTTTTTCACCAGATTTGACCCAAAATGGTCAAAATAGACCATTTGGGTCGAATGGGCTCGGTATGGCTCGGGTGCTGGGTGAGATGGCTCGGAGCTGGGCGGAAATGGCCGGCCGCTGTCGGCAGCTCTCGGCAGGATCGTGTGGGCATGGCCGGGCGGGCTCGGCAGATGCGCGCGCGGCTCGGCTGGCGTGGCTCGCAGTCGATCGATTGCTCTCAGCAGGATGGGCGTGGGCGGAACTCTCTGTCGAGCAGTCGACTCAACTCTCGGCAGTCGATCGATAGCTCTCGGTAGGTGCGCGCGGGACTGGGCGGGCGTGGCTGGCAAGCGTCGGCAGCGCTCGGCGCTGAGTCTCGGTAGGCTCGGAAGGTGCTCGGCAGGCGTGGGCAGGCGCTGTCGGACACTGGTTAACCCAGTGTCGTATCACGTATCCAGCTGTCAGCCATAATATTTCAAATCGAGCCCCGATTCCGCTAAAACTGCACTCGTAAGCCCATACTCGACCATATCCAGTCTAGAATACTTCAAAATACCTAATTTAAATATAAAATTAATTAATTATGATTAAAATAACCATATTAAGTAGAGAATCAATAAGAAACAAGAAAAACAACAAATTGAGAAAACAGACGAAAAACCTAATAAAACTCGACTCAAAAACTACTAAAATCAACATAAAATCCTAATTAAAAATACGACAAAAATACCACAATTACATGAAAAACAAGTACTTATGTGATCTCTCATTCAAGTAAATAATATAATCGAGAGAATATATAATTCTTAATGTACTCGATGTTCCATATTTCATTAGTGAAACAATAATAAAGAAATAGTTTCAACAAATATCTAGAAAGAACTCTTTGCATTATTGACCTCATACTTAATGCCCTAAATATTATCCAAAAAAAATTGTCATAAGTATATGAATCTAACATTGGCAAATAATTTAAAAGTAAACAAAAAATTAATTTAGAGAACAAAACCAAGAAAACTTGCAATTAATATTTACGTCATAACATAAATGAACTATGGGAAAATGAACCCAATGGGGACACAATACAAGGAACCTAGTTCAACATTAATCTCATCGAAGGACAAAAAATTAACTGCAACTGTGTCCTTGTTGCAATGATCAAACACTGATAATAAATTATGTCAGACAAAGTCTARCAAAGGACTGATCAATGACCACATGAAAAGAAGAAAAATGTAACTATCACATGTGCTTTGTTATTCGGCCAGGCTATGTCAGACCGAAGGGTRGATCATAACTCGCATAAATAACTTCACYCCATCATCTATGTAAAATCAATAAAGTTTTATCTCCACAACAGAGGTTGCGAAAGCTACGTGCTGGTTTGATCAACCAAATGAAAATTACWAGGACAWTTGAGCAAGAACAATTCATTGTTACTAAACTGAACAACGTTAAATGTCGTCCCCTATATAATACATATGGATTGAATCCAACTTTATGTTTGACTTAAAAATCAGATAATCGAAATGTGCTTGAATTAAATTTAAAACAAGCTCAAATCCAAAAATTAACTTAATTTGAATTTAGGACTCAGTAATAAATTAGGCCAAAAAATTCCTTTCTTTAAATAGAAAAGATAGAATACTATAAAAAAAAAAAGCTTAATAAATTAAGCTCAATTGTACCTTAGTTGGATTTGAAACTAAAACCATAATAAGAATCAAGTTCACAATTTATATGAGTTATATCTTTATTGATTAATTATCGAACAAATTCAATAATAATTCAATCTTTATGGGTTGAATGAATTCCACCCTTAACCCATTTTCACATTCTCAAGTTCATTATCCAAAATCCATTATATGAATTGAGTCGTACATAAACCCGAAATTCAAACCTTATAAGGATTTCAATATCAACAAAAGTTAATCTCAATATCTAACTTTAATTTGGATTAATGAAATTGAGTTTAATGCTGATTTAATTTGAGTCCCAAAAATATAATTATATATGACCACGAGTCTAAATTTACTGTATTTGAACTTAAAGTCCATTAAACCAAATTAGACCTTAATATGCAACTTTATTTATATTTTAGCCTCATGTACTCATGTCTAACTTAAATGTGAAATAAATTCAGAACATATAGACCAGGTTCAACATATAAACTTTAACCTAAAAGTCAATTTGTAATTTGAGCCAAAACTTGAGGAGAATCTAAATATCAAAATATTAGTTCAAAATTTTACCTACATTAAAATTTAAATTGAGAACTAGTATAAATTAGCAATGTGGCATTATCGACCAAATTGTGTCAAACTGAAGAGCATATCACAATTCGCATGGCTAAAGATCAAATTACCATCTACGTAATTTTCCAGAAAATCGCTCTATATATCAGAGGTTACGAAGGTAACTTGTCGTTTTGATTGATTTAATTGAAGATTACTGGACTATCCGAATGAAAATATTTAATTATTCTCCAATAAAGTAAATCCCCAATTTAATTTTAATTAAAGTCTAGAAACCAAATTAAACCTTAATCTTACTTCATTTAGATTAAAACTTATAAAACTTAATCAGGCTTATTATCTAATTAAATTTAGAAATATTAGATATAGACTTAATATTAATAGACTTAAAATTAATACTATAATTCCCAAATTAAGCTCAATTATACAACACCTGATAAGTAAATGAAACGTAAATATCAAACAAAGGAAGGAATTAAAATAACTTGTCTTATTTTTACAATCATGAATGATAGAAAAAGAAAAGATAACTAATAATTGAGCTCAAATAAATGGATAGTTGAGAATATCCATGCAGCCTTGTAGGTCAATATTTATGAACAAAAAAGGTGTGTCAATGCTGAAAATTTTGAGAAGTAATATCTCCTGATGAGAATCCTCTTTCGGTGTGTTCGCAAACCCGGGTGGGACAAGGTAAATTTATCCAATCCCCTGGGAAGCACTGTTCGAATAACATAAAATTTTGTTTGTTCTACCGAATTGCACCTACGCTGAGGATATGGTTGGTATTTAGAAGCAGCATTTGTATTGAGTGATTGTCTGGCATAAATTGTGAAAGTGCAAATATACCCTCGTGGGAAGAATTACGTGTTTTCTGCACACGAAAGAGTAAACACATTTGACCATCACTGCAAATCGACCGAGATGCTGTCTGCCCATCAAGATCAATAACTGGGTTTTCATCAATTGAGTTTGATCCGATGCACATAATACCAGGTGAGATCCAACACACACAATATAGGATTCCGAAAATAGGTAAGTCGATTAAGTCGAATTATCATTAGATGCTTTTGATTAGGTTTTGCTATTTTTTGGGGGTTTTCAAAGACACCTCCGTGCTTCGGACTCAAACTTGGAATGCTCAATCATTTTGATTTTATATGAGTTACTGTCCATACTGACTTGTTTGTAGATGGTATTTTTCACTTTGCATCTTGTTGCGCTTTTCAATTCAATTATTCCATTTGTTGAGAGTATATTTGTATAGGGGAGTGTGTTGTTGGTTTATTCACTTTGGCAATGAAACACAATATTAATTTAGTCTAATGTGTTGTGTGAGTTTGATACCTAATTATCGGCTGCTTAACCAAAATTCGAGATGGAAAATTACGAAGCATGTCTTATGAAAATTGTTTTGGAGGTATTATGATAGATTGTGAATCTGAAATCCTGGTCGCATAAAATTGTCCAGGTAAATGAGCACCTTGTATGGTTTGTCGTTCTCATGTTCGCAGAACCATGTGTTAAGTGTCGACTTGTCGTAGGGATCTCCCAACGGAATACTATTGTGAACACCCCATTTAGGTGTTGACCTCAAGGACGTGAAAGAATCCAGATCGGCGATTCTTGTCGTGCCCTATTCGAGGTGTACACAAACACAATTCTCGAATTTTTAATTATTGAACGTCATCTGCATTGAAATGGTTACGTTAATAACATTTTTACAATGCACATAATTGTTGATGCACGTCACCCGACTTGTGTTCTAGGAAAAGAAATGTAAATTTTTCATTTAGGTTGATCATTAGTCTGAAGAGCAACAGAAATGCATAATTGACCAATTGCGTGACGAAGTAAGTACCTTCCGGGCTAAAGCTCTGAGTAAGAAAAAAGGCTTATAAAAGTAATCCGCCCAGCCGATTCGCATGGGTTCTATGTTTAACTCTGTTATTGCTTTTGTTTGTGAAATGAAATGAAACTGTTTGTTTGAGAAAGAACCTAACATTATTCTGTGATGTATTATGTAGTTAGAGTTACTCATGCATCACCACTGAAATGAAGTTGTTATGATGCATTAGGATGGTTCTATATTTTTACATAAGTTTGTAAATTTCAGTTGTCACTGTTGGAATGTGTATTGCGCATGTATTTTGTTATGGAGACTGTGTTGGGAACTGTTGTTTGTAGTGAGTACTTGTCATCCTCTTGTTTTATCGGTGTGCTTTTGTTCTTGATTGACAAAGGAATCAGCATTAGCACACAAGTCCAGATAACATGTTGAAGGCAGACTTCAGGTTTTTTTACAATTTCACATTATAGTACACAAAAACTAGTGAAATGACCTCTCACTGAGATGATTAGAATACTTCCCGTACGCCATACTAACTTATATAGGTGAGATGAACATGAAAAGAATATATTCCTTGTTACACATTTTATGTGCAGTTGTTGTGATGCCTTTATTGACTAAAATAAAGAAACGGACATCATGTTGAAAGGGACATATTTCCATGGTGCAAAATGCGCTATTCTTAATAGAAATGATGATAGAAGGCATGGACATTACTTGTGGCTCTATCCTCACACACCTTACTTTCACTTAGATATATAAATGTGGTTTAGTGACCCGTAAGAATCACCTTATCAACACTTCTGCAAAATGAACAAATTTAAGAACATGACAAATGAAAGCTCCAACAAAGCACTAACTTTCCCAACTAAGCAAGAAGAATTTTTGTACACATCTCATTGGACACCAAATGTGGAAAAAACTTTCATCAATGTGCTTATTCGATCTAGGGAGGCTGGTTTATTCAAACCAGGTGAAAATTCAACCAACGCAATTCGCTACAAGACCAACAAACTCAATAGTGAGCTGGGTCGATGCTTCACCTACGACGAATGTGACGACAAGCTTAACCTACTTCGAACCCGCTTTTATGTGTTCCGTTGGGTCCTCCAAAAATACGGTGTTCCCCATGATGCATGCTACAACATCGTGACTGCTCCTACGCATGTGTGGATTGAGTTGTTTGAGGTAATGTACACCAAACCACACGTTGATTATTTTGCAATAATATGAAATAGATACTATGGTTTCAATCTCATCTTCATTAAAATCCATGTCTCGTATTGTGCTATTTATGCTGATTGGTGATTTGGAAAAACAAGACAAATTCAATATTAGGTACTGTTGACACTGCCACAATGAAGAGAAATCTAATCTAAAGACAAAGGTTAAGGTGCGGGTTCTGTTCTGTATAAAATATGCTTGTGTAGCCTAGAAGAAAACTGTCGTTTACATTTTAGTTCTTCCCAAAAAACAGAACAATGTAATAATCTTTCATTAGAGCTACATTTGCATACCTCGTTGGTCAGAGATAACAAACACACATAATCAGATTTCATATCCAATTCTCAGATAAACATGTTTCCCAAAAGGACATAACGATCATGTTACAAGTCAAATTAGGACACCCCGCTTATACAATCTTATATATGTAAAAATTTTCTATTACAAACTTATTCTGCAAAAGAGCATAACCATCCTACGATATTGGGTAGATTCATCATACCCACAGAATCAAACACACATACAATATTCCCCGTCACATTGATGTTTCTCAAAACACAATGAACCAAGCACTAGATTGGGTAGATTAAGCATGATTTCATCACTTTCAAGTGATACACTAACACAATCACATACCTCATTTCTAATACAAACTTATTTCCATAATAAAGAACATAATCAACCAATCAGATTAGGTAGATTCATCATACTCACAGAAACAATTCACACTACTAATATTTCCATCACAATCATGTTTTTCAAAACACAGTAATGAACAAACTAGTTTGGGTAGATTAATCAAGGTTTTAGCAGTTTCAAGACATGCTCACCCAACCAAATACCTAATTTCTACATATCATGAACACAAAAATGTAATTGTAAGGATTCAGGCTTCATGCCAATTAACAGAATCATATCCAAACATTTTCTCATATCAGTATGCTACTGAAATTAACATTAAAAAAAAATAATTGATTAATGGATCTCAACATACCAGGAAGTATCGTTAAAACTTCACTATCTCTCCAGCCCAGATTTAAACTACAGCCCAAGAACAAACAACTACAACCCCTTCAAATACACTATAGTTTAATTTAGAAATACAGTCGAGAATCTAAGATAAAAGTGAGTGACTAATTTAGACAAAACAGTTTGTAAACACTGAACGAGCAAATCAAATGAGGTTTCGTTAAAGATAAATTGAATTCTTACCGCGGTGAGAAAAATAAACTGTCGACAACGATGCAACGGATGAATATGTGTGAAGCTATGGTTCCCTCCGCATGTGAAGATGTATTTATCAGGGCCCTCTCGTATATAATCCATCATTTGAGGGCAAGTTCATCAAATCACCATCTTTCTCAGGGGCAGTGGGGTAATTCGACATTCCTCCAAAAATGGGATAGTGGTATTTGAGGGTTAGGTGCGGGACCTATTTATCATACCAGGGTTTGATATGTTTCAGGCCCGGATAAATCTCCTGGGCTTGTGACCAGGTTCTCAAACGTATGACTGGGTGGGATATCCCAGCCAATACTACCCGATCTGGGTTTGCAAACACCCTTTATGTATTACCTATTCCCAACAATCCATCACATATTTGGGAAAGTCGAATAAAGAGCATACACAGTAAGTTCTTTGTTTTATTTTTTGTTAAGACCCATAAATTAATGATATTTAAAGATGGCACCCAATAAAAAGAAACACAATTCATCAGGCTCCTAAGAATTTAAAAAAATGCAGATCAACCCCAAAATACTTCAAAAGTGACCAAAAGACCATCTTCTCCATTGAGATAGCAAGAACCAAGACCCGAAGCCCTACCACCCCGCAGCCACCACCACGACCAATGCCATTTAGCCTACCGCTGATGCCAAATTCCTAAAAGTTCAGGAGCTATAGACACAAAAGACGCAATGACAAAGGCAAAATCAGTGAGCAATTTCGCTAGCCCAACACTGCGTGCCGCACCAGCAACCTCACCGTCTATAACAAACCATCACCCTCGTTGCAGACTTTGGTCGCCCGATGTCGTATCGACGAGGAGAAATGGTGCCTGACTGTCACAACAATGGTAGAAACACCATGAAACCATCATTCTCATCTTTTGCCCAGAATCCCGCCACATTTTTTTTATTATTCAATTCAGCACCGCCGTCTAGATCGCTGCGGCAATATAGGGAAGAGATGAGGTGGCAGAAACACAACCTTGGACCTTATGTATGTCGCCCGCCTCGATTTCCTCTTCGGCAATTAAGATGTTAGGCGCCTGAGTGATTAATGAAGAAGATGGGTTTTGAATTTGGGTTTTATCCAATTGGGAAGTATCCCAAATTCTGATTTATTACTACTACTCTTTATTGGATAAAATAGGAAAAGAAACCTGTAGGCTGGATCCGAAACATAATATGTGATACGACATCAAATATCCAAGTTGGTAAATACGTAAGTTTTATATGGGTTTAGGAAGCGACCTCCCCTTTTAGGAGGGCCAATCCTTCTTACAGGAGGGCGAGCTGTTTTGGGAGAGGCGAGCTCTCGTGTAAGAGTGGCGAGATCTTATATGAGGGTGTGAGCTCTTATTAAGTGGATGGTATTATGATAGCTCGGTACTGAGTGGTAGCTTGGTATGGAGAGCTGGGCTTTAGGGCTAACATGGTTTTGGGCCCTGAAGGGCTGATATGGATTATGGTATGGGGTCCTGGAGGACTTAAATTATGACATGGTTATTGGCCCATGGTTATTACAGTGATTTAACGTGGGTTCTAATATCTATGGTAACTTAGCATACAGGAGAAACTCCAATTCTAAGTTGGTCGCTATTTATGATATTGCGGTTTTAATAGGAGACGGGAACCCTAAATTGGGAACACGTCTCTTATCTAAAAAAAGAGGACTCAAGCCTCATTATTTTCTCTAAGTTGATTTTTATATCCTATGTTTTGAGCTCTCACATATCTCTATCAAGCAACATCTGACTTAAGCACCGGAGAGCCTACGCCGGGGCTATCCACTACTTGGCTTGGGTTTTGTTTTGTAGGTCTATTAGGTTGCTGAATACAAATCTGACATACTTTATTTTCTTGGTGAACAAATCTTTTTGGTCGCATCAAGTGACGCCGTCTGTGGGAAAGAGGGACATCGAGTTCTTGGGCAAAAGACGTGAGAGTTTTTACAAGCGCAACATGAAGGGAAGAACTATCATACCTCAAAATTTGAATTTTGATGCGGAGGCAAGTAATACAAAAGAAGTAGACAAAGGGATTTGTTTTTGGAGGAAGGATTTGATCTGATCGGCAATGTCACATTGTGAAAGGCCCTTGTCTAGATTTGATGAGCTCGAACCAGATGCTTCTGAGTGCGGCGACGCTTGTGTAACATCCCAAATTTTTATTACGTATATATTTTAGTTTTTAAGCTCAATTAGTAAAATTTCATGCATTTATTTATAAATAAACAAATAAGTTCATATTTAAGTTATTGGACTTTACTTTTAAATTAAAATTTATGGGCTCATTTCGTGAATGGCCCAACAAGAGAACGCCCGGTACAGGATAGCATTCCTCAGTTCCTTCCATAAATCCTTACGATTTTTCGGGCAAGTGAAAACAATCCTAGAAGATTAGAACTCCTAACCCTAAAGTTTTTAACTAGAACCCTTTTTAAACACTTTACAATCGGCCGCAACCAAAAAAAAAACCAAACATATTTCTCCCAACACACAAAGTTAAAAAAATATAAAGTACATTGGTCGTCGTTTACAAAATTCAGGGGTCGTCGTTTAGTCGCAGGGTGGTCGTCTTCCTCAAGCAGGTAACCCCTCTAAATCCAATATTTCTCGATTAAGTCAGTTTTTCATTTTCTTGGGTGTACAGGGTCACCTTTCGTTTTGTTTTGAAACTCATGAGAATCGTAGAAAATAACCGAACCTCATGCCAGAAATGGCAAAATATTTTTAAACCTAAAACTATTTTTTTTTTAAACACAAACACAGACGAGTTGACTCAATTCTGAAAAATTATGAAACTAAACTTAAACCCTGAGTCAATCGAGTCGATCTGAGCCAACCACTGTTGCAGCCGAGTCGACCCATTAGAATTTCCAATCAAACCGGATGCAACCTGTAACCGAGAATCTGCAATTTTACTCACCTCAATCCCAAAACGGTTGGGCCCGTAACCCATCGAACCAAAGTCAGCCAATCAAACCCGTCGCTCCTGTTCCGGTCTGGCCGTATGCGGCCCTGTGGTGAGAAAGCGAGCGTCGTTTTGTGTGTGAGTCGGTGGCAGGCGTGATGCTTCGATCCAATTTTGTTCGTCATTTGTTTTCGAGTTTCAGAATTTGGGGGATTTTTGAATTAAGATTTGGTTTTCAAATTGAGGGTTTGATTTTCAAAGAAAGGTTTGGGATTTCTCTAATTTTGTTGCCTCTGAATTGTTGGATGTGTGTGTGTGAGCGTGTTTTTGAGAGCAGGGAAAGAATGGAGGAGAGAGGGAGACAAGAGGTTGATGTTTTGCAGATTTGTGAGAGGTGGGTGACGTGAGGGGAGTATGTATATTGTGTTGGGTTTGTAGAAGTGGTGTGGGCTTGGGCCTGTAAGTCTTGGGTTGGGTTGAGCCTTATAAGAGAAGTGGGTTTAGTCTTGGTTTTAAGAACCCTTTTTCTTGAGCCCGTTTCAATTCTTTTTCCAAGCCTATTTCCATTTATTTCATTTTACTTTATTTTAAAATTATTTTCTAAAAATTTAATTATTCTATCGTTAAGGAAACGAGGATTCTGAGGACTACGATCATTTCACGTGTTGCATTCAAGTCAAGCTATTTTTCTGCATAAACGAGGTGGGGATATTTAACTCAAAATCCTTTTAAATTTAAGTTCATATTAATTTCTCGATATGTTATTGTTTATGGTGATTTCATGACAATGATACAATTATAAAATGACTATGTATACATAGTATCGCGCGACAGCACAGAACAATTATCGGTCAGGGACCTTAATGGGTCCGGGGTCTACGGATCCTTGGGATGGCCCACCGTACTGCACAGAATAATTTTTGGTCAGGGACCTTAATGGGTCCGGGGTCTGCGGATCCTTGGGATGGCCCATCGTACTGCACAGAATAATTATTTCTATGTATTATTTCCATGTTTTACTATGATGCTATATTATGTTGAGAGATTAATTATGAACGGTATCTTCACTGAGTCGTTGTATACTAATCCCTTTTCTTCAAACATTTTTCAGGTTAAGTGAAGTCGAGCAGAAGCGTGGTGGTGGCGACGATAATAAATTAAGTTATTTTTTTTGTTTCTACTCTAAAGATGGTTAACTTTTTAAGTATTTTATTTCGTATTGAACATTATTTCTCTTTAATTATTCGCTTTCTTTGAATAGAAAGAGTTGGATTGAGTTCAATAAAATCGTTTATTTTTAAATTAGTTGAAATATTACAAAAAGTAACGTCCCTCATATTACTTTTATTAAATAATAAGTGCTTCCGCTTGTATTTCTCGCTATGAAAAACTGGGGCGTTACAGCTTGGGAGCTGGAGATGCAGGATGAGTGGGGGTTCGGTCGCAGATTGTCCTCTTCTTTTTTCCTTTGCCAATTGCTGCTCGCAATGGCACTTGGTTGTCCGTATCCGCAAGCTCCTCTGGTTTTTCTCTAGCAATTAAAGCGAGCTCCACCTCTTCATCGACATTTACAATGGGAGCTGGAGCTGCAGAGGTTAAGGCTGGAACTGAATCCGCCTGACAAAAAAATAGACAATATAGAAAAGACGTATTTACCGATCAATTTCTATTTCTCGCGGTTCTAAAACAACGAAACAAACCTCTTGGTACCTTCACAAAAATTATGACAATTCATTACTTTACGTTTCCAATGGAACATATCGATCACTCGTATCGTGGATACTATTAATCAAATTACAGGACCATGTAAATACGTACATGCTCGGTAATATCTGTCTAGTAATATTCTGTTTACAATCATCTCATGTGCATAAAATGATATGTTATGGTTTATAGAAAATTGAGGGGAGTGAAATCCGTTTGGAAAAACTCGAGGGGATATAATTTCCCTCGGGTTTTTCCAGGGGGTAAACAGTCTTCTAGTTTTTCTATTAAAATAAACAAATAGAAAAATTAAAAAATACGTATTTACCAATCAATTACTATTTCTCATGGTTCTAAAACGACGAAACACACCTCGTGGTACCTTCACAAAAAGTACGACGCTTCATTAACTTACGTTTACACTGGAACAAATCGATCACTTGTATCGTGGATACTATTGATCGAATTACACGACACTTATATATACGTACATGTTCGGTGGTATTTTCTAGTAAATACCGGGTTCAAATCACCCCATTTGCTTAAAATAATATTTAATGGTTTATTTTTATGCAGTTTTATTGTTTCAATTTTTTGAATTATTTTTAATTAAGAAAAATCGAGGGGAGTGAAATCCCCTCGAAAAAACAAGAGGTACATTTCCCCTTAGGTTTTTCCGAGGGGATTTTTATTCTTCTCGGTTTTCTATAAAAAAAGTATAAAAAATAAAAATACTCATCACCGATCAATTACTGTTTCTCGTAGTTCTAGAACTACGAAACACATCTCGTAATACCTCCACAAAAATTACGATATTTCATTATATTACGTTTGCAATGGAACATGTCAATCGCTCGTGTTGTGTATACTATTGATCGAATTACACGACACGTATAAATACATACATGTTCGGTGATACTTTTCTAATAAAACCCGAGTTAATCATCTCACGTGCCTTAAATGATATATGTTATGTTTTATTTTATACAATTATATTTTTTTCTTTTTTTGAATTTCTTTAATTGAAAAAACGAGTAATAATAACAAGGTTTGACTTGGCACCCATCTAACAGAAATTCCATAATTCACCTCCCCACGTTCTAAAGAAAATGGAGAACTTCTCCCTCGTCCTATCAAACATGTTAACCACACACTCAAAGTTGGCTCATTAATTAATAATTATAACAGTTCCATAGACGCTTGATCTTATAAATTTCCCAATCAAGAATATACCATTTTATCAAGTAGCGAAATGGGTCAGAGCAAAGACAGCCTTTTGTGGACAGTCATCCGGAGAAAGCTTTTCCGATCATCTCAGTCTGATGGCAATACCATATTTGTTCTTCATACCAATAATGAAAGCTTTAGCAGCAGATCTACTGCACCTGCCGCTTCGGATTTCGTCTCCAGGGAAGACCTTGCCGCCATCACAATCCAAGCTTGCTTTAGGAGCCATCTTGTATTCTACTGTTGTTTATTACATAATTAAAAAAATGTTTATAATCCCTGTTCGGTGTCTGAATTATTTACGATTATGCATAATATAGGCGACACGGGCATACAAAGCGCTGAGAAGCTTGGTGAGGCTGCAAGCTATTGTTCGCGGTGTGGTAGTAAGAAGACAGGCACGCATGGCTCTCCACTGTATGCACGCCCTCACTCGCCTTCAGATCACTGTTCGAGCTCGCCAGCTTCTCCTCATCAACAATTAATTAATGACTAATGTATAAATATCAAACATGTGATGCATCACTCTCTTTTTTCTTCACCTAACGTGCCGTAGTTGCTGGCCCGGGTTTCTTTTTATCTGCTTTAAGACATCATATTATAATCCAAAAATAATTACGTAATGGATTTCTTTTATCTAGCTCGTTGATAAATTCAAAAAGTTTGTTTACCGAGTGTTGAAAGTTGAAGTATATATAAACTAGATTTATAATTAAATTAAAGTATGTGACTTTTGATATAGTGTTTATTCATGTACATGTGTGTCCTTTCATATTTTGTGTCTTTACATGATTAGTTGTGTCTTTTCATTTATGTAATTTAGTCCTATAAATAGTTATGTAAATTGTCATTGTAAGTATGAGTTGTGTTTAAGAGAGTTCATTAATAATTGTGTGTTAATAAACAAGAGTGTTTATATAATTCTTCCGCAGCAATTTATTTCGAGCCCACATTTTTCAACAAAGTGGTATCAGAGCAAGATTCGATTCTCTAAAAAGACGATGGCCGCAAGTGGAGCATTCCCATTTCTAAAGCTCTCGAAAGATAACTTCAATCGATGAAGCATTCAAATGAAGATATCTTGGTGGACAAGATGTTTGGGAAACCATTAAAAGAGAATATGATTTTTTACAAGATCCCGCTACTTTAAGCCAAGCCGAAAGAAAAACGTTAAAGGAAGCCAAGGTAAAAGATCAAAGAGCTCTCTCTATCATTCAACTCGGCATGGATGACAACAATTTRGAGAAAATTTCACAAGCAACCACTGCGAAGCAAGCGTGGGATATTCTTAACAATGCTTTTAAAGGCATCGACAAAGTTAAGAAAGTTCGACTCCAATCACTATGGGGAGAGTTTGAGTCCTTAAAGATGAAAGAATGCGAAGAAGTATCCGACTACATCTCAAGAATTGTGATAGTTGTTAACCAACTCGAAAGCAATGGAGAAAAGTTAGAAGAAAAACGAGTTGTTGAAAAGGTACTTTGATCCCTTGTGCAGAAATTCGACTACATTGTAATAGCCATTGAAGAGTCGAATGATGTCGAGACCCTTAACTTGAATGAGTTGCTCGGAAAATTACAAATGCATGAAGAAAAATTAAAAAGACGAACGAGAGAACTGGAAGTCGATCAATCTCTTCAAGCAATGACGATCAATTCCGACCAACATAAATCTAGTAACTTTGGATATCGCAGTCGTGGGAGAGGCCGTGGTAGAGGTCGTGGTCATGGACAAGGATGCGGTCGTGGAACGAGGTCAAGAAGAACAAAGTTCATACAAAAATGAAGAGTCACAATCGGAACCTCGTCAATCACGAACTCGCGGAAGAGGTGGATTTAATCGTCATCAAAATAAGCGAGATGTCGAATGTTATAATTGTCACAAGTTTGGGCACTATGTTTCGGAGTGCCGAAATGAGTCTAATTTTGAAAAGGCTCATCTTGTCAAAAAGATTCTGACCAATCATTTTTGGCATTGAAAGCGTCAATCGAATAAGAAAATACTTCGTAATACCTCGACTCGGGTGCGAGTAATCACATGTGTGGGGAGAAGCACATGTTCGTTGACATTGATGCTACTATTGCCGGAAAATATCACATTTGGTGATATGTCAAAAATAACCATCTATTTTGCATGTAATTGTGGTGTTTTTCTCGTATTTTTAATTAGGATTTTATTTTGATTTTAGTAGTTTTCGAGTCGAGTTTTATTAGGTTTTTCGTTTGTTTTCTTGTTTCTTATTGATTTTACACTTCATATGGTTATTTTAATCATAATTAATTAATTTTATATTTAAATTAGGTATTTTGAAGTATTCTAGTCTGGATATGGTCGAGTATGGCTTTACGAGTGGAGTTTTAGTGGAATCGGAGCTCGATTTGAAATATTATGGCTGACACTGGGTACATGATACGACAATAGTTTACCCAGTGTCCGACAGCGCCTGCCCACGCCTGCCGA
>BMAC01000163.1:1670558-1739593 GCA_014905375.1 Phtheirospermum japonicum
CTAGTCTCGATATGGTCGAGTATGGGCTTACGAGTGCCAGTTTTAGCGCGAATCGGGGCCTCGATTTGAAATATTATGGCTGACAGTGGATACGTGAATACGACACTGCGGTTAACCAGTGTCCGACAGCGCCTGCCCACGCCTGCCGAGGCAACCTTCCGAGCCTACCCGAGACTCAGCGCCGAGCGCTGCCGACGCTTGCCGGCCACGCGCCGCCCAGTCCCGCGCGCACCTGCCGAGAGCTGTCGATCGACTGCCGAGAGTTGAGTCGACTGCTCGACAGAGAGTTCCGCCCACGCCCATCCTGCCGAGAGCAATCGATCGACTGCGAGCCACGCCAGCCGAGCCGCGCGCGCATCTGCCGAGCCCGCCGCCGCCATGCCTACACGATCCTGCCGAGAGCTGCCGACAGCGGCCGGCCATTTCCGCCCAGCTCCGAGCCATCTCACCCAGTACCCGAGCCATACCGAGCCCATTCGACCTAAATGGTCTATTTTGACCATTTTGGGTCAAAATCTGGTGAAAAACATGGAAATCCAAGCCTCATATGGCATAATTGACCAATTTACTCCTAATTACCTTGTATAAATAGAACCTTACTCTCATTTTTTAAAAACACCTCCTCCAAACCCAAGCTTGGGTTTGGGATTATTTTTTCTCTCTAGATTAATTAGAAGCTTTGCCTTGGGTTTCTAAGCTCAAGAAGGATTCAAGTACTCCCTTGGATTTTTAATTCCTTGCAATTTCAATCAAGCTTTTTGGATTCTCCATTTAATTTTAGTAAGCTTTCTTTTAATTTCATGCTTTGTTCTTCATTTGTTTTTATGCTTTTTTCCTTAACTATTAGAATTGTTGCTTGATCTTGTGAATCATCCATGGAATCTAGTTGAGTGACAAAACTGGATCATAGATTGAGGCCTAGATTGTTTAATGTCACGTAATTTCATATGTTTCATGCATTTTTCTTCATTTCATGCATTTTGTCTTAGCACCTTGAATTCATGTTAGATCTTAAGAATTGACTATGGAATCTAAATGAGTGACACGTCTAGATCATAGATCGGGTCTTGGATCGTCTTGATTATGAGTTTTTCATATGCTTTATTTTGAATCTTATTTTCATGCATAGTTTTAGGTTGAATCTTAGATATAGGCTTCGTTGCTTGTTATTTTTCATAAAGTTTTAATCTTTCATGTCAAATTTTATTGCTCTTTCTATCCATGCTTTCAATTTTTGCTAATTTGTGCTATTTGAGTTTTTATGCATAGTTGTACCTTGTGCATGCGTGCTTGTACTTGGTGAAACATTGCATTTTCTTGCTTATTTTCATTATTGCTTTGCATTTGCATATTGAGGCATACGACGAGGCATCCTACCCACTTGCTATTTAAATTTCTAGGATAGTTTAGTTAGTTTAATTGCTTTATTCTCATTTTTCTTTTATTTTCAAAGCTCGAAACACCTTGAAACTTACAATCAAATCGATTTCTGATAATACCAAGTCAAGAACCCGTTGATTCATTTCAACACCACTAAAACTCTTCTAACACCATCCAAGGAAAAGGAAGGATTCTCATTCGATTGAAGAATGGCGGACACCAATTCATTGAAAATTTTTACTATGTACCTGTGAAAGCAAATATTTTGAACATTGGGCAATTGCTCGAAAAAGGGTACGACGTGCACATGAAAGGCCAAATCTTGTACCTAAGGAATTCCGAAGGGAGGTTGATAGCCAAGGTACAAATGTCAAATAATAGAATGTTCATGTTGAAAATTCAGCACGACAAGGCAAAATGCTTGAAAGCGTGTTTTTAAGATGAGTCTTGGTTTTGGCACTTGAGGCTCGGCCACATAAATTTTGGTGGACTGAGGATGATGTCGCCCAAGAAGTTAGTAAGAGGACTACCCATGATAAATCATCCTGATCAGATTTGTCAAGGATATCTTGAAGGGAAATAATATTGACACTCCTTTCCAAAAGAATCTCTCTCAAGAGCGAAGAAACCGCTGGAGCTAATCCATACGGACATATGCGGACCTATAAAACCATCATCACTCGGGTGTTTTTCTTCAAGAACAAGTCAGAGGCATTTAAAACCTTCAAAAGGTTCAAGTCTCTAGTCGGAAAAGCAAAGTGATTATCAAATAGAGGCAATAGGGTCAGATAATGGAGGCGAGTTCACTTCAACGGAGTTCCAGAAATTTTGTGAAGAGAATGGTATTCGYAAATCTCTTACCGTTGCTTATTCTCCACAACAATATGGTGTCGCGTAAAGGAAGAATCGGTCAATTATGAATATGGTTTGATGCATGTTGAAGAGCAAATACTTGCCAAACGAATTTTGGGCAGAAGCTGTGGAATATGCTGTTTATTTGTCCAACAGGAGTTRGACAAGAAGTGTTCGTGATCTAACACCACAAGAGAAATGGAGTGGTTTAAAACCAAGTATTTCACATTTGCGAGTATTTGGTAGCATTGCACATGTCCACATACCAGATCAAAACAGGAGCAAGCTTGATGCGAAGAGTCAAAAATATATTTTTATTTGTTATGATCAAGCATCGAAAGGCTATAAATTGTATGATCCAGTTGAGAAGAAAAGGAAGCTTAGTCGTGATGTCGTGTTTGACTAAAAGAATTCTTGGGACTGGAGTACTCAAGATAAGGAGCAATATACATTTTACCCTTTTGAGTCTATTTCAAAAGAAGTCGAAGAAGAGCCGATGGAGCCCTTGAGTCCTCCATCGCCACCCCCATGTGATCAACCTTCATCGGAAAGCGAGAGTTCAAATAGCGGAAGACCTCAAAAGACAAGATCGTTGAGAGAAATTTACGAGCTCAATCAAAATCCAAACTTGTTCTGCTTGTTTGCTGATACTGAGCCCATAAACTTTGAAGAGACGTCAAAGAGTCAAAAGTGGAAGAAAGCCATGGATGATGAGATTAGTTCAATTAAGAAGAATGAGACTTGGGAACTTTCTTCTCTTCCGAAAGGGCAACAATCCATTGGAGTCAAATGGGTTTACAAGGCGAAGAAGAATTCAAAAGGAGAGATAGAACGATACAAGGCAAGGCTCGTAGTCAAAGGATACAAACAAAAGGCTGGAATTGACAATGATGAAGTTTTTGCCCCTGTACCTCGTTTGGAAACCATCAATTTTTTGATCTCGTTGGAAGCCCAAAAGAAGTGGAAAATTCATCAAATGGACATGAAGTCGGCATTCTTGAATGGAGTACTTGAAGAAGAAGTTTACATAGATCAACCAGAAGGTTACTTGTTACCAGGCCATGAGGGAAAAGTGTTGAAGTTAAAGAAAGCGTTGTATGGTTTGAAGCAAGCACCAAGAGCTTGGTATAGCTGTATCGACAAAACTTTTATGGAGAAAGGATTTAAGAAATTCCCTCATGAACATGCCCTTTACGTAAAAGTTGATGATAAAGGTAACATGGTGATTGTGTGTTTGTACGTCGATTACCTTATTTTTACAGGAAATAATGAGGAGTGGTTTGACGAATCCAAACAAGAGATGACTAAAGAATACGAGATGACGGACATTGGTCTAATGACATACTATCTTGGAATTGAGGTGCATCAAAAGAAAGATGGGATATTCATTTCCCAAGAAGGCTATTCAAAGGGAATTTTAAAGAAATTCAAGATGGAGAAATGTGTGCCAACCAGTACTCCGATTAATGTTGGGACCAAACTTTCATAGGATATAAATGGAGATCGTGTCGACCCAACTTTGTTTAAAATCTTGCTTGGAAGTCTGCGATATTTGACTTGCACGAGGCCCGATATTCTATATGCAGTTGGTCTCATTAGTCGTTATATGGAGAATCCTACTAAGTATCATTTCAAAGTGTCTAAACAAATACTTTTGTATGTCAAAGGTACGATCAATTTTGGTTTGTTTTATCTAGAAAATGGAGAAATGAGATTGTTCGGATATAGCGATAGCGAATGGGCCGGAGATCCCGATGATCGTAAGAGCACGAGTGGTTTTATATTTTATTTTGGAGGAAGTGCATTCACATGGTCATCGAAGAAGCAGCCAATAGTTACTCTTTCGACATGTGAATCTGAGTATGTTGCTGAAACGTCAAGTGTTTGTCATGTTGTGTGGTTAAGGAGTTTGCTTAAAGAACTTCACCTTGGGGCGTGTAATCAACGGAAGTATTTGTCCATAACAAATCAGCGATTGCACTAGCAAAAAATCCTATTTTTCATTATCGTAGCAAACACATCGATACAAGGTTTCACTACATTAGAGAATGTATTGCTAAAAAAGATGTTCAAATTAAGTTCGTGAAATCCGAAGACCAAGTAGAGGACATTTTCATGAAGCCCCTCAAACACGAAACTTTTGAGAAGTTGAGGCACAAACTTGGAATGCGAGAGAATTAAGCTTAAGGGGGGATGTTGAAAGTTGAAGTATATATAAGCTAGATTCATAATTAAATTAAAGGATGTGACTTTGATATAGTGTCCATTCATGTACATGTGTGTCCTTTCATATTTTGTGTCTTTACATGATTAGTTGTGTCTTTTCATTTATGTAGTTTAGTCCTATAAATAGCCAGGTAAATTGTCATTGTAAGTATGAGTTTTGTATGAGTTGTGTTTAAGAGAGTTCATTAATAGTTGTGTGTTAATAAGCAAGAGTGTTTAAATAATTTTTCCACTGTAATTTATTTTGAGCCCACATTTTCCAACACCAAGAATATGGGGTACTAACCTAAAATAGAGATCAGCGACCTGAAATACGCTCCAAATACATCACATCGACCTGCCAAGCCCTCCACGAATCTTCTGGCGACCTCACTGGTCCTGCAAAACAGCGCCTTGGACGGGTCAGATTTCGAGCCCGATCTAGGCCCTCCGATGCTTAAGTCAAAAGCAAGTCACAACTCAACTCAAAACACTCACACTACTATGAAAGCCCAATAATACGGTAAAGTTCAATAAATATATGATCACCACAATGAGAGGTATGCACCTCCTTTTATAGGTACAAGAGAAGTCCTCCCCAAGCAAGGGTTACCTTCTCTTACCATAATTCCATAAATACCACAACTGGCTTGGAATTAGCATTCCTCCCATATGCTAAGTTCCTATAAACAATAAATCTCTTACCGTAATAGGCCTGGGCCCATTATTCTTTCCATACAGTCCACCAAGACCTCATAAACCACTCATATTAAGCCTGCAGGCTTGATATTCACAAAGCCACAATCGAGCTCAAACACTAAACAAAACATAAGAGGTCGCGACTCTATATGAGAACTCATCCTCATACTCCAGGTCACTACTCCACAAACCAACTCGCCCACTTCTCCAAATAAACCACTCAGCTCGCTCACCTCCCAGAAGAACACCCTTTCCAGGAAATGAGGTCGCTTACCATAAATACCCTCATATATCAAATAATATTACGTATGGACATTTTGGTCTGTATCACTCGTCTTACAAGTTTCGCGTTTGTTGAGAATTTTGTTTGGGGTACATTATGTTGGCCATTTTTCAGAAAAGATATGTGATGTTGGACTGCATCAAACTACGTCAACTAAGTTGGCAAATTCATCAAATATGGTACAAAAAAGCCCAATCGGGCTTTGATGCTTACGTGGCATGATTGAACCATTACCAATCATTTTTTATTTAAATTAAAATGATAAATGAATAAAACTTACCCTAAATACCTATTGTACCCCCACATTGAAAAAAAAAACAAATATTACAAATTGGGCCCTTTATTTCTTATTTAAATGAAAGTAAAAAATTATTTTGACCCTTCTTATTTAATTTTTTCCCTTTATTTCTATTTAATTTTTTTCCTCTATTTCTTTCTCCTCTTTCGGACCTAGCATCATCTCCAAAGCTAGATCCACTTTCGACAACCGCTCCCTCACCGCCCTAACCGCCGCGGAAGCCGATCGAGCCATGTCACTCGACCCAAACGACGCCACTTCGCACATCCTCAAGGCCCTCGTGCTCGAGCTGCAGGGTTTCAGGACCTCGGCTCTCGATTCGCTCGACGTCGCGCTGTCACCGATGGACGCAAAGTCTCTGAGCGGCGACGAGAGAGGGGATGCGCTGTACAAGAGGGCGGAGCTGAGGGTGGCGGTCGGTGGAGGCGGGGCGGTGGAGGATTTGGTGGAGTCGGTGAGGCTGAAAGGGGATAATGAAAGACCAATTAAGATTTGGCCCGAGATGCGTTGGCCCCCTTAGAATGAAAGGCCTGATTGTTGTTTTTGGCTTGTGTTCTTTTTCCTGGAGGATGTAATCGCTCAAGAATAAAAAATTAAATAAGAAGGGTAAAAATAACTTTTTATTTTCATTTAAATAAGAAATAAAGAGCCCAATTTGTAATATTTGTGTGTTTTTTTTCAATGTGGGGGTACAATAGGTATTTAGGATAAATTTTATTCATTTATTATTTTAATTTAAATAAAGAATGATAGGTAATGGTTCAATCATGCCACGTAAGCATCAAAGCCCGATTGGGCTTTTTTTGTACCATATTTGATGAATTTGTCAACTTAGTTGACGTAGTTTGATACTTTCCAACATCACGTACCTTTTCTAAAAAGTGGCCAACATAATGTATCAAACATAAAATTTTCCCATATTTCTAACATATATGTTAGAAATGCGTAAAACATTATAGGGAAAAATGCATTAATATTAAATTTTCAAAATTAAATTGTGTTTATAGGTGGTGTTACGGGTCATGGAAATAGACGAAATCGCACATATAGTGTGTGATTCCGAAATAAATATTTTTTTATATATAGAATTGCACTTTCAATGTGCGATTCCTAAAAAACATTTATATATATATATATATATATATATATATATATATATATATATATATTACGTATAATATATATAATATATATCATAATAGGAATGGCACATATGTTGTGCGATTCCAAAATTATTTTTTAAAAAAAAATCAAAATTAAAATCGCCACACTATATGTGCGATTTCAAAAATATATAAAATAATAATAATAAAATTACAAATCGCACATATAAAGTGGAATTTTGAAATAAAATTAAATTTTACAAAATTGCACACATATTGTGCGATTTTAAAATTATTAAAAAAAAAAAAAACAAAATTACAAAATTGAATTTCATGTGAACCAAAATTGTACATGCCACAAGTCTAATGTATAGTTTTCATGCATGAGTCTAATTCACATGTATATATTTTATTTTCAAATTATTTTTATTTTTTTATACTTCATTCATTTATTCATGATTCAATTCATTCAGCATTCAAAACTTCTTTTGCTCTCATCTCCAATTTCTCTCTTTTATCATAGGTGTACTCAAAAGATTTTGATCCACAGAAAAATAAATTCACCATTCACTACAAAAAAAAAAATAGTATTTACCGAGGGTAATACCTAGGGATATTGCCCTCGAAATTTCCGAGGGCATTACCGAAGGTAAATTTTACCGAGGATTTTACCTTCGGTACTACTCCCTTTGGTAAATTCTTCGAAAACACGGCGCCAATATTTGCCGCCACAATTACCGAAAGTAATACCGAAGGCTTTTTGGGGGTATCATTACGGAAGAGATTCACTCGTCGAAAATACCGAAGGGACATATATACCCTCGGAAATTACCAAAGGAAAATAATCCCTTCGGTAATTTTTTAGGGGAATTAATCTTCTTTGATAACTTAGCAAGGGGATATAATTCTCTTCGGTAATTATCTGAGGGGATAAGGGTTCCCCTCGGTTTTTATAAATTAAAGAAAAATTAAAATAAAATAGAAAAGGCGTAGAAATAAACCATATCCTATCATTTTAGGCATTAGTATGTTTTGAACCTTGTTGAAATCACGCTCGAGAAAAAGGAGCTTAATGTATTTGATCAATTTCAAAATGGGTAAGCTTGACGAATTCAAAATTTGGAATTTGGATAAGCTCATTTTTACTTTTTCTACATACAAAAATAAGAGATTTTCGGGGGTTGGAACTTCGTAAACCTAAACATACACTATATATATATATATATATATATATATATATATATATATATAATATATATATATATATACATATAAAGAAAAGGAGAAAATAAAAGCTTTGCGTACTTTACCCAATTACCGACATTAGTTTGAAATGAAAAATATCTTCAAAAAAAGTTCCAAAAAGGCGTAAATAATTCCCCCTCCTTTTGGGTTAGAAATGGTTGTCTACAGTAGAGAAACAAAAGAAGTAGGAAGTCCAATGAAAATATGAGAAAAAAATAGGGCTTTGGGGGATCTATGAAAATGAAGGCGGCTTTTAAGAATTTGAAAGATTTAAGCAATCAGTTTGCAGAAATGGCAGTGTTCTTGTTTTAGGGGTTGTTTATGTTATAATGCTAGTACGTATGTGTGTGATAGAGTGGAGAGGGAGAAATAGAGTGTACAACAGTTGGAAAGACTTTTTCTATTTTTTTTATTTTTTTTTAATTTAATAAAACCAAGGGGAACAATTTCCCCTCGAAAAAACCGAGGGAAACTATTTGCCATCGGCAAACTATTGAAGGGAAATAGGTTCCCCTCGGAAACCCCAAGGATAATTACATCCCCTCGGTTTTTTTAAATTTTAAAAAAAAGCGAAACAAATAGAAAAAAATAGAAAAGGTGTAAAAATAAACCATATTCTATCAAATTAAGCACGTGAAGTATTTTTGACCCAGTTTCGATAGAAAAATATCACTGAGCATGTGCCTTTTTACACGTATCGTGTAATTCGACCAAAAACCAAGATACGATCGATCGATCGATCAACTTGTTAGGTTGGAAACGCAAAGCAACAATGCGTCGTGAGTTTGTAACGGTGCTACAAGGTGAGTTTCGTTGTCATAGAACCACGATAATCGGTAATTGATCGGTAAATACGTATTTTCTATTTTTTTTATTTCAAATAAAAAATCGAAAAAATAGAAAAGGCGTAAAAATAAAATAAATCCTATCATTTTCTTTATTCTTTTGTTCTCGTTGCGTGAAAAGTTGTTTAGTTGCGAATTTCGGGCTTGAAAGGTATTTATGAATGTCCTCTGCGATACATTATAAGAAATTTGATGTTCGATGACGATACGTTTCGTCATTAAAAGTCTATTTTTTCGTCACTGAAGAGAAATGGTGACAAAACTTGAGCGTCACAACGGTTTTCATGGTATGACTGTCACCATAGGTGAAAGCGACAATTTTTTCAAGCGCGTCACTAAATGTTCGGTTTTGATGACGCTGATGTAAATTGTCGTCATAGGTGTTTGTATTTGATGACGCTGAATTTGTCACGTAAGTGATTTAAAAATTATCATGCAAAGATCGGTTTTGTCACCGTATGTTACCATTTTCAATGACGAACACTTAATTTTTCATCAAAACATTTGACTTTCCATGATAAACATAACTACGGTGACAACTTTTATTGAGTTATTATGACGCTCATATTGTCATAATATGTATTAAACATTTGTCAAATATAATGTAATTCGTCACGATAGATATGTTTTATAGTGACGCAATATTGACCGTCACTGAACATCTATAATTACAATGACAAACCATTGTATCACCATTTACTATGAAAGGTGATGAAATTATTTGTCACGAAAAGATTAGCAATATATGACAAATTAGCAAAATGTGACGAAAAAATGTGTCAGCATTTAGTATGAAAGGTGACGACATGTTATGTCATGAAAAATACCAATATGTGACAAATATTATAATCATCACGAAAAAATATATGTTCGATGATGATCTAAAAGAAACATATGGTGACAAAATATATTGTCATTAGATGAGTTTATATGGTGACGTGCCAATCATCACAAATGAGTTATTTTAAGTGACAAGTTTGTGATCTTTATATGACGGTACAAGTTGTAATACTAACTCCCACCAAAAGTGCCATTTTTAAAAAATAAGTAAATAATAATTTGTTCTTTTTACATTTGTAGTTTATTATAACATTCATAACTAGCCATCAAATTTACAAATATTCTAAGATGCAAATTTACAAATCACAAGATGTTCTAAGAAAAAGTTGGCCAAAATATTTTCTAATATATATCTATTCTAAACAAAAATATACAATGTCAATAAACTTATTTTCTAAACTAAAAGGCAAAAAAAAAAAAAGCTACATTCTTCGTTCAAATGTGGTTGAGAACATAGTCAAGAACACAAATGACACCCAAATTCACCTTCCGTTTTCCATTTTCCGTTTTCCATCATTCTGCATGAACCTGAAATAATTTCAATAAACCACTTTAAGAATTTAAATGTTTTAGACCCAAATATAATCACTATATAAAATTAATAATTATAACACAACAATCACACTTTATATTCTGGAGAAAGAAAAGAACTTCGGAGCCCTTTACTTTTAAATAGCTGAACCAATTACTTTTATGTCAATTAGTTTAATAGAGGCATAAGCAAGAATTTTAAAAATTGCACCTTCTTTTGATTCTATAGCTCAAGTCAGATTTAACTTTTAATTGCACAAGGCTGGTCCAAACGTGCCAAATAGGGTTGTTACTTGGTTCTGCACCATAAACAAATAAAACAAACAGTCGTCACAAAATGAGAGTCAAATTCTTATATTAATGATTGAAGATATTTAATGACAAATCATGCCACAAACCGAAAAAAGAAAAAGAATAAATATAAAAAAGCTTAAAAATTCATCAAACTTTCTGTTTTAAGCATGATAGGGTAGCAAAACTTAAGCTAAATAAAATAATAATAATAAATAAAAATAAAAAAGAAACATAATTCCAAATCAAGGAAAAAAATAAACCAACCATGTATATACACTTCTCTAGTTAACGAACTGCCTTTTTTGCTTGCAATTCTACATCTCTGAAGGTATTTATGCACAGTAAAGACTCGTTTCCCTTTAAAAAGGGTTTGCCGTTCATATTGTAACTTGATCCCATGTCTGCAAGTAATATATTATTAATTAATTAAATAAAGCTTTATGGTATAAAAGTTAAAACAACAAGTAAAAAAGTATAAAAAGAAGATAATTAAAGAAGGGCGACCCGGCTCTATTATTATTAGGATCCTGATCATTTTCACGCAGCTTACTTAAGTTATGATCCAGAAGAACCCTAAAAAGGGTCGTTTGGGACTTCTGACACCTGGCAACCCGCGAATTAAAACGTCAAAAAAATCACATTTCTCATAATAAATCTCACATATGGTATGACAATAATAACAAAACTACCACTGAGGTTTGAAGTATTTACAAAAAAAGCCCAGATATCTTTGAATATTATAAAACCCACCCTTGAGATTACATCCGTCTTAAATTTTGCATTAGTCGTTAGTGAAGATAATGGAAATTGCTGATGTCATCAAACATTTTCACAATTATATCCCTCAATTGTTCCAAGTATTACAAATAGCTAGCTCGGTGAAAAGTTTGGATTATTTGTAATATTTCGAAATATTAAGGATTGTAATTCTAATATATTTGGTAATGTCGACAAATTTCATCGCCTAAAATAACAATCGGGGCAAACTGTAAGCAGGATCAAACCTCAAGGGTGGTTTTTAAAAATTTCAAAATTAGCTGGGCATCTTTTGTAAATACTACAAACCTCAGTGGTAGTTTTGTAATCATCCCACAATTAAAGGATGAGAAAAAAATAAAATACCAAATTCTTGGGCTTCAGCTTCTTCCTCAACCATGTCTGGAATAAGGTTGTCTGTTAAAGCACCAACTTCATGAAGTTTCTTGCAAGCTTCAAAACATGTGAGTTGCTTTAGGCATTTGTGTTTGCCTTGGACGGTAATAGTATGAACCGGGCAGCTACTGGGAAGGCGAAGCATGCAAATTTTCAGTTTCTTGTTTATATCACAATAGGGGTAAGGCTTAAAGTACCTGAACGTCAAGAACAAGAAATCAAAGGGTAATTTTGTAATTATAACAAAAGCTCATTTTCAAAGTGCTTTTTTTAACAAAGAAAAAAAAGATCACCAGTGTTTCCAAACACTCCTTAAATATGACTTTCAATATGATTTTTAGGACAATGAGAAATTCATGAAAGGGCTAAGAACGAACCTATCAGAAGGCAGGCGTGAACAATAAAAGTAAAGCAACTGCACGCTTGAGCTCATAGTTATAATTGCTCATGTGCTGGCAACTTCGTACCATTTCTCGCCATGCATTTCATTAGCGAGCAGTTCACAAGAAATGTGAGCATGGCTCAGACACTCCCTTCGCATTATATCACTGCTAGCCAAGTACTTCTGTACACGAGCAAGAACTGAAGAATCATCCCTAAAAAAGAAAGAAAGAAAGAAGGAGAACGTCATTAACTTTGACCTTAAAAAAACTTCCACTCTTGAAAAATCAAAGATAAAACCTTAAAAGTGCATTTCTGTACAAAAACTTGGGACAATTACAAAAACATCCTTACTTGTTTAACTAAAAAAAAGAAAAAAAAAATAATAATAAGTTAAGTTTGATCCCATCTTCCATCTTCCTCATTCATAAACAACAAAAGTTTCCCCCCCCCAAAAACCAGACAATTATAGAGATATTACATTTATTTACCACATTAAATGTAAGACATAAGGGTTTATTTGAAGTTTTAAAAAAAGATGGGATTAGCCCAGAACTCAGAGTTTTCCTTATTTTGTAATTATCCCAAGAAATTGTTTCATAAAAAACATTAAAAAAACAGATATATGCCAAATTAATTCACTGATGCTTCTCTTCTGCTTTCCTCGGCTGCAAGAATACAGTAAAACAAGCAATAAAGTTGAAGCATATCAAACAAGTTTAAAATGTGTATTCAACTTGAATCACACAAAGGACTAGTTCTCATCCTTCCTCCCATTATTCAAATAAATTAACCGCTCCAAATAAGTACCGGGAACTAGGTCATTATTGTAGCACAAAATCTGCCCAACAGAGAAATTCGACTGAAACAAGGTAAATTTACAGAAATGTCATGTTTGGTAGTCAAAGATGGGAAATCAAATAGGAAAGTAAGCTTCTTCTATCTCATTTCACCACACCATTATGCTTTGAGCACCAAAATCTTCAAAAGAGGAGCCAGTCGTCGTAATAATACAATCCCAAGTCAAAAACTAATTAAGTTGATTTCTAAATAACTAAATTATACCTTATACACACACACACACACACCTAATGGTTTGCTACTCGAGATGATAAAACAAGATATGAGAATTTGAGTAACCAAATACCTAAATCATTATTAAAATCCATTCTCACTCGCAGCATAAAAACCAAAAAACATGACAATTAAACCTATGCACCATAGGTGTTCGAAGAATCGCCAACGAGAAAAAATCCACAATCCAACCGCCCCAAAATCAAAACAAAACCCTAAAAACGTGAAACAGCATAATTAATAATTACTCCCCAGTACCTTGATTCCAGGAAAGGGTCGACGCAGCTCGTCATCTGGGATCACAACGGGCCACTTCTCGCCAGCCTCGCGAAACATCTGCTCCTTCTCGAGATACTGACCCTTTTCAAGAATCATGGTGCGGATGTGCTGCGCCGGCATCGCGGTGGCGTCGAATGACTCCTCGACGTTGTTGACAAAAGTGACGGCGATCCATGGACGAGGTTTTGCGTGGATCCAGCGCCTTGAACTCGATTTTCACCTTCGACAAGAACTTCAACATTTCTCCTTTTTTTTTCTTTCTTTTCATTGGTGACCGAAGGTTTTAGAGAAGCCCCAATTTCAAAAAGAACAGAGATGGCAAAGAAACTAAAACTGAGTTATTTGATTTATTATTATTATTAAGTATTAATTTTTAACTTGTTGGGCTTATAATATTTGAAATTTTCGTTCAGCAGATTTCCTAATTAGGGATGGAAATAGGTGGGGCGATCAAGTACTACAAGATCCAAACCCGTTCCATCAACTTCGCGGGTAAATACTTTTTTGTTCTTTATTATGAAATATTAATAATTATTAATAAAAAAAATAAAATATATTACTATAAAAATTAAACATAAAACTACAAAATAATAAAAACAACAATAAACCAAAAAAACTAAATTTATTATATATTTATTAGCTTATTTATAAGTTTATTTATAATTTATTTTATTTTATTAATGTATATTATTTAAAAAAATATCATTATTAATGTATAAATGTTAAATATAATATTAAGTGTATAAAGATATAAATAATCATATAAATTATACATATATATATAACATATAAAATATATAAAAAATATAAAAAAATATTGTACGGGTCAGGGCGGGGCGGGTACCCGCGGGGCACGTGGTGGGGTGCCCCAAATGGCGTGGTCCAGGTCGAGCCGGGATAGCCATCCCTATTCGTAATCCCGCGTTATAGAGATGCGTCAACATTTAATTAACATATGCATCGGTTCTAAATCAACAACCGATACTCATATCCAAAGTATAAGTACCGGTTCTGAACAACAAACTGATGCTATAGTTTTCCAACAAAAAGTAAAAACTTTAATTCAATATATGCATCGGTTCTAAATCAACAACGGATGCTCATATTTAATTATAGGCATCGATTGTGTTGACTAACTGATGCCTACATATTTTAATGAAATTTTGGATTTTTTTATTATTATAGGCATCGGTCGTATATAAACAACCGATGCAAGGCATCGGTGATTTGGTAAAACCGAAGCATATAACTTTTATTTATTACAAAAAGAACCACGCAACCATATGTATCGGTTTATGCTTAACACCCGATGCCTATAACTTTTTAATTATAAAAAAGACCCCGCGTGACATTAGACATCGGTTGTTTACAAACGATGCATGTACCCTCGTTCCAATAGCGTTTTTTGTAGTAGTGTGTTTGTATGTAAAAAAAAAAATTATGGATTTTTCATTAAGTTCTCAAATTATACATTTAATTATTATAGTGCATACTTATTTATAAAAATAAAATAAAATAAGTTAGAGAACTAGAAATAAAACTCCTACCTTGTTAGTTAATTTATATTATCTTATTTTAATTTTTAATATTTATTTAGTAATTAGTTTTAGTTAATTTGATTAGAAGTTTTAATAGTTTATTAAACTTATTTTATGAATTTTAAATTTCATTTTATATTTTTTTAGTTTTTATCTTCATTTTAGATTTATTAAATAATAATTTAGAATTTATTTATATGTTTTTATACATTATTTATATGATTATATATTGTGTGGTTTTTTTGTTTGTTTTTTTATGAATTTAAAGTTTTTTTTCCAGTTTTAAAGTCTTATTAAATATCTCTGTAATAATTTATTTATAGTTTTTTTTTTATCAATTTAATAGTTTTCTATTATGTTTTCATTATTAAATATATTAAGTAATTACTCATGTAAAATATGTATTTATATATTCATTTAACTAACTTTATAATTCTTTTTACCACTTATATTATTATTTTGTATAAATCAATTATATTCAGTTTTCATATTTATTAAATAATATGTAAATCTAAACAATAGTTTATAAATATTTGATTTATTTCAAGTTATTAATTATTTTGTATAAATCAATTATATTCAATTTTCATATTAATTACTCATTTTTTTTTAATTTTAAAAATATTATTATTCTATATATCTTAAAAAAATTATAATTATGCATATTATAATTTATTAAATAGTTATTTAGAGTTTTTTATTTATTTATGAAAAGATTATGTGGTAGTTTTGATTTATATAAGGTTAAGAGTAATTGTGAATAGGCGCAACACAAATAATCTTTGCAGCTTCAACATCTCTCGGCCAGTGGAATTTAAAAAAATGAATAGCCTATTCCTCTGTATCTCATATGGGTTTCATAATTATAGGAATATGTTCTATCACTGATATAGGACTCAACGGAGCCCTTTTACAAATAATCTATCGTGGATTTATTGGTGCTGCACTTATTTTCTTGGCCGGAACGACTTATGATAGAATACGGAGTGTTTATCTTGACGAAATGGGTGGAATGGCAATCCCAATGCCAAAAATATTCACGATGTTCAATAACAAACGTTAATTATATATTATTTCTAAAAATTAACTTCAAATACTAGTTGGTCAAATGGTTAGAATCATACTTTGTTAGCAATTAGTGTTATACATTGTGGGTTCAAGTCCCACAGTGGTTTTGTTTTGCGATTTTAATTTTTTTATTGGCATTGCTCAACATTTACAATTTTTCTAAGGAGTCAAAAAATAATCTTCAAGAGATATAGAGTTTCAACCCGCAATGTTTTAATTTTGTACCTAACCCCAACCACTCCACCACGTGGTCCTAATATTATAATTTATAAACAAAGAAATATACATTCAAAAATAAGTTTAATCTTTATTTTAACCCAACATAACTTACAAAAAAAATATTTTTTAAGCTTAATAAAAATGTTAATACTTCTCATGAATATAAAATAAATTCTAAATAAATATTTAATAAATAAAAAATAAAAAAATTATAAAAAAATAAAATGTTATAAAGTAATACTAATAAATATCAAAACTTAAAATCAGAATATTATATATATATATATATATTATATATATATATATATATATATACAACTAAAAATATTTTGAATTTACATATTTATAAGATAAATTTGTAAAATAAAAAACTTAAAAATATTCTAGAATAATAATATAAGCCGTTAAAAATTATAAAACAAGATAAATAAGTATTTAATCATGAATAATTACTGATATATTTTAAAAATGAAAAATATAATTGAAGTATTGTAAAATAAACATCAAAATATATTTAAATTAGATAAGAATATAATAAAGTGTGATTAACTTCTAAATAAATATTTCACACACAAAAAAAAGGTATTCACAAAAAGAGATTTTGGGTAAAGAGATTAATTGAGAACTTTTGTAGACAAATATAAAATGTTATAACAAAATAATAAATAAGTTTCAAAACTTGAAATCAGAAAAAAAAAATCTATCATTTAAATTTATAAACTTATTTAATCAATTTCAAAAATAAGAAACTTAAGAAATATTATCTAATAATAATATAGTCGTTAAAAAATATAAAGTAATTAAAATCAATTAACATCATATTTAGAAAAATTAATGAGAAATATGATGCTTTTAAAAACACAAATATGCAGTACCAAAAATTATCTCTAATTATTATCAATTTGTTATCTGAAGAGTCTCCTAAATCTTGTGTGAATTTGTAACAAAAATAAAATTACTATGACAAATTCATATTTGACGTCACCAAAGAACTCTTTCGTGTCAAAATAATGTTGTTGCCATTTTTCTAGAACTGATGACAAATTATGGTGTTGTCATGAAAAGAAACTTGTTGTGACACCAAATGTCGTCATCATTCTTCGAGGAGACATTAGTGACAAAAATGATTCTGTCACAACTAGAAACTTATCGTGACACTCAAATCTCGTCACACTTTATTATATGTTTGTCATAAAAAGGGTTTTCTGAACCATTGTTTTTTTGTCTTCCCAATATTGTGACAAACTACATTTAAACATCATCAAATATAAGTATTCATGACGAAATCGGTGAACAACTATGACAACAATAAATGCTGTCATAGAAGGGTGTTATTCCATGACGAAATTAAAAAACGTCACTATTGATTAACATATTATGACGAATTTTTATGCGTGGAAAAAAATCATCACCAAATATCTGATTTCTTGTAGTGCTAGCTGATGGTCAATACACATTGTAATTAAGAATTGGAAATTTGTAATGCAACTTTCTTTTCTTGGGGGGTGGGGTGGGTGTTCACTCACATTGTACTTTGTAATTGCGTTATTTTTTCTAATTTTGTACTCAAAGCTTAATATCTTAAGCATAAAGGTCATTTTAAGTTGTTTTGTACCTCAGTTTGCACTATATCTATAAGATTTTCGAATCTCAAATTTTGAGAACTTGCGGGTTTTTTTTCCAAAAAATAGTTTAATATATTAATCTCAACTACAACTATTACATACGAGGGTCAACTGGTCACAAACCTCATGGAAAAAAATGAAAAACTCCATGAAAGGTCTAGAGAACCATGGTGTGGCATCTTGATGATAGAAATTGACATACAAACTTTCATGGAAAAATTAAAAACTCCATTTGAAAGATTTAGTGAAAAAATAGTAAGTTTTTTATGTTCGTAATTGATAGAAATTGAGTATAAGCACCATTAGTGTGTTTTTTTTAGGGGAAATGGTTCATTTTTGTGCAGTTTGTAAATGAAGCATATTTTGGCGGCGATCTATTTGAACATATACTCATCCTTTGTTTCTCCATGTGAATAACCAGAAATGTGGAAATACTGACATATAAGGTGTTGAATCAACGAATGCATGCTATGGTGGTATGGCTGCTTTATTTAATTGTGTCAGTTGGGTGGAAAGCAGTTCATGGGATGGACGATATGGGCTCGTTGTCTGCATATACAGTGTGGTACGTTTTAGGTTTGTTTGTTTTTTTTGAAATATAGAACAGGGTAAAATTCTCTGGTGTGTGCTTTCCTAATCGAGCAGGGTTGTATATCTCTTGATTAATAACTTGTCACACATATTTAAAATGGGTGTAAATAGATTGTGTGAAAACCTATTTTAAAATGATCTCTCTCTCTCTCTCTCTCTCTCTCTCTTCTTTACGAGTTATCATTTAACAGATGTACGCGGAGGGACGAGCTAGGCCAACTGGAGGATTTGTGGCTGTTGCCATGCTGATAGGACCAAATGCTCCTATCTCTTTCAAAAGCAAGCTCAGGGAGAGCCATATGTCTCACGTTTATGATTTTTACAAACGTGACCTCGCCATTGATTTTTATTTAATAACACTACCCATGGGAAGTTTAGTAGTTAGCTTTGTTCAGAAGAATCACAAGGTAGGTAGAGATACAATTTCATTCTTGTAATTAGATCAAACCTCAAGGGCATTTTTTTGTAATTTAACCCTTCATTTTTTGTTGTGATAATGTTGGATTGAAAGATAGTTAGTTCATTGTGTTTCATGGGTTCTTTGAATTTTTTTCTGAAACTTGCATGGATTCTTTTGAATTTCTTTATATATTAATTCCTAGATATATATGGAATTCTCATAATTTATTTATTAGGTGGTATGGTTAAATAAATAGGGCTGCTTTTAAAAAAAAACATGTAACCACATCGGTTCTCACAAAACCGATGTGACAAGATTTCACTTTTCACATCGGTTTTTATGTCAGTTATTTGTAAAAACTGATGTGAAAAGTCGCACCTTCTATGTTGGTTTTTTCAAATAACCGATGTGAAATGTCACAACTTTTCACGTCGATTTTTAAAAATCGATGTGACTTTTAACGTCGGTGGCTATATGTCAGTTTAAAAAACGACTTTAAAAGTCCAAAAAAATGATGTTAAATTCCCTGTTGTAGTAGTGTTAATAGCAGATCCATATTCTGCATAGTCAACTTGGAATCTTCTGAGCAACTCGTTGAATGTCATTTCAGAATCTGCAGGGCCAATGTATTCCAACTGTAGTTGAAGGAGTCTCGTTTATCCTTTATGTGAAACATTTTTTTGCAATTACCCAATAAGTTTCTACTAATGTGCTAACGACATAATAAAGGAGTCGAGGTTGGAAGCAAGTCTCTATCGCATTCATGAATACGAGCTTTTCATCCGTGATAATCACATTAGGATGGTATGATTGGTTCATTAGTTATTTCGCCATACTACACGCCCAAATGTAGTTGTCCTCTCCCTCTTACTCCATATAAGCACATGCAACTTGGAATGTCATGCTGGGCGACATCGCACCAACTATTTCTAACAACGATAACTTGTACCTCCTTGTTTTATACGCACAGTCCATTAACAACACTTTCAGAAATGCACACAATAATTTGACACTAGCAGGGTGAGCAAAGAAGATATCCCTCATAGTGTCAGTCTTCTCGCATCACTTATAATAGCATATGTAATCGTGCTCCTGTACTTTACTCATGAGGTATTTCATTTGAGATTTACCTCCTCTCTTAATTACTCTGTGGCTCGCCCTAAAATTGTACAACGTACTTATTGTTGACTTTTTACCCTTAAATGTCTTTTTCACCATGTGCAAAATGTCCTTCGGTCTACTATTGCCTTCACACATACCTAACACAAACTCTTATTCGGTCTTTGTGAATCGACGAATATATGGATGGCCAGTTAAGCCAATTGCAACAAGATGATTATACATACCACATTCAAAATTTAATCCCCATTCATATACAGATACTTGTTTACCCCTAAGAGAAATAAATACAAAAATCTCTTTGTTCTGGTATTTCTCTTCTTCTTCATTTTCAACTTCGTCTTCTACCTCAACGTCATCACTTCTCGTACACAATGATTTAGGTTTGGTTACACGATATGCCCCGCTACGTTCATAAGCCAACATTACTCGAGAATTACACTTACCATTAGTGTCCGAACTTTCACCACAATCACCATACCAAGTTTGTTTACAACTGTGCATACCAAAATTATCAGATGCTCACGAGACTCAAAATATTGATGTTTTATGAAGTTATTTATATAATCCTTAACCAATTCATTTCTTAATGGACTAACACTAGACTCTGTAAAATATGTGTTTGACAACCTGTTATAAATTGACAAAAAAAGGAGAAAAATCAATATGTGTAGGTCCAAATTTGTGAACTGTTCGATGACAAGTAGTTGGGAATTGCAGCAAGTTTCGTTAATAAGTGGTTAAAAAGAATTTCGTTCAAAAGTTGATGATTAAGAATTTCCATAATCTATTTATATTTTAATATGTAATTTCAGACCAATATTTCATATGATTTACCATAAATCATCAAATCAGAGAAATTCTTCAATTAATCATTTTCGCTCTATACATAAACCTTCTTTCACTTAATGAATCCGACCTTTTAAGTAATCAAAATTAATGATTTATATTACAATCTTACTTCAGTTAAGAGATTCCTTATAATTATGCTACAAGTCTTAATTTAAGTCTCAATATTTATTGTAATATCAAAAATGACATAAATATTTTAAAATTATTCATTCTTAAACTAAATCACCGCAATTAGTGTAATTTTCATACATTGATTTTGAATTCAATTATCCAAATGTTGAGGAGCAAATGATTTAGTTTAAAGTGTATTTTATATAACGATGTCACAATATTCTATTATTTTATTATATATATCATTGTTCGAATCTCTCTCTCTCTCTCTCTCTCTCTCTCTCTCTCTCTCTCTCTCTCTCTCTCTCTATATATATATATATATATATATATATATATATATATATATATATATATATATATATATATATATATATATATATACATGCGAGACCGTTTGATGTACGTTCTCATTGGACATCCATTACATATGGCCGGCCTACTAGATATAAGAGCACTAAAAATATATGGGAATGTACATATATTTAAAATTATATACTGCAACGACGATTGTATACATTGTAAATAAGACAGTGAATATAGTTTACAAAGGAAGTTTTTCAGAATTTTTGGAAGTGAACAATATCATTTTTATTTTTGATATTAATAATTCAAATCCGAATTTCATATTTTTGTTTTATTGATAAATATTTTGATTTTCTGAGTTTCTTATATTTCCCCGTGAAATTGTTAGTCCTACAAACTAATACTGTATATATATATTATATATTATATATATATATATAGTATATAGTATATATATTATATTATAATATATATATATATATATGAATAAGGTCAAATGAGAACCATGTCCTTATATGTGAACCTAAGGGTCAATTATGAGCCTTAGATAAAATTAAATGGACGGACCAATTTTTTTTGTATATTCCCTTATTTTATTAAAAAACATTAGGATTGTATAATAAGAGCACTGCTGGTGTATATAACTAAAAATATTAATAAAGCAACTGTGATTGTATATTTAAAAGCACTACTGGTGTATAATAAAAGCACTACTTCGCAGGTTCGCATAATAACGACATGGTTCTCATTTGAACCCACCCTATATATATATATATATATGATTGGGTTCAAATGAGAACCCCGTCATTATATGTGAACCTAGGGACTAATCCTGGCCTTAGATCTAATATTGCACAGTGCAATTATATGTCCAGGTTCATTGTGCTTTTTACACAGTACTGTAGTGCTAAAATCAGTCCAGTTTTTTTAATTTAATTATATATATATATATATATATATATATATATATATATATATATATATATATATATATATATATATATATATATATATATATATATATATTTTACGTTTTAAACATGCAATATGTATCTTAAATTGTAGATCTTGAGAATGTGATTAATTTGATATATATTTCATTCAAAACAAATAAAATTTGAAAAAAGTTATGGTTTGTTGAAGATTTGAGTTTCATTTCAAATTTTTGAATTTGCAGTTTATAGACGAAATTTGCGATACTTTTTGTATACAATCGTAGTGTTTTTTTTTTCTTAATCTATTGTGCTTTCTAAAGAACAATGTAGTGCTCTTTGTAAACGTTGATATATGTCCAAAATACCATTTTTAATTAATTAATGCATTTTTTTACATTATTACCATGCTGACATGTCCATGATCTCAACCATTAAGATTATTCAATCTAATGGTCAAGATGAGTCCCTAGGTTCACATATAATGACGGGTTCTCATTTGAACCCAACCCTATATATATATATATATATATATATATATATATATATATATATATATATATGTGTGTGTGTGTGTGTGTGTGTGTGTGTGTGTGTGTGTGTGTGTGTGTGTGTGTGTGTAATCGGTATCCAATGAGAACCCAACCTTTTTTGAGAATCTAAGAACTAGTGTTTCTATTATTTACCAGCAGGGCTTTTATTATAAAATCCTAATACTTTTTATATATAAGCTATTACCACACCAATATATTTATTATACAATCGTAGTACTTTTATTATATATAAGCTATATATCACACCTATACTTTTATTATATGATCATAATACATACACACACACACACACACACACACACACACACACATATATATATATATATATATATATATATATATATATATATATATATATATATATATATATATATATATATATGAATCGATTGTGGAAGTTATTAACTTCATTGTATTTGTGTAATTTATTCCAAATTTTGAGTAATCCAATTTTCTCATCCACTGTTATATGTAAAATAAAAATAAAAATTAAACAACATGAAAATTTACCATAAATAAAATGCTTCATCTGTGGCTAAGGAAATCAAATTATATTTATCGAATAAAAGAAGAGAACAAAAAAAATCAGATCGAAGACAGTTTGATCCTTGATTTAGGCAGCAATTATCAAGTACAAAACAAATCCAAATAAACACATTTCAAGGATTCAAGCTTAAATCATAATACGAAATCGTATTATCAAAGAAGAAGAATTGGGAATAAAAACTTAATCAAAAAACAAACTCAAAAAATAAACGAAGCTTTAAACGAATCTAGAGTTTTTTGAATGAACTAGTTTTTTTACACTCGTGCGATGCACGGGGCAGAAAGTTAAATATAGAAATGCAAGTTGTATTAATAGTACTTATATTATTATTTACTATGTGAAGATATAAATAAATAGAGAGATAGAGATTGAGAGAAATAACTAAAATATCCACACTTCATAAATTATAGATTGAATCCACACTACATACATGAACATTAAGATTATATGTTACTGAATACTTTTTTGTACACCACATTATTTGTCATGTTCGATCCCGAATCGTCATCACCACAAACTAATATCTTCAACCCCTTTCGAAGGGTGACACACGACACGGCAATATTTAACTGAGCATGATTGAACACGGGATTCTTCAGATAAATGTCGAAGTTCGAGAGCGATTGACCCTGACTCTTATTTATCGTCATCGCATATGAAATCATAAGTGGAAATTGTCTTCGTTGAAACCTGAAAGTTATCTTAACGTCGGAAGGCGTTCGACTCATCCGGGGAAGCAACACATTTTCGCCCGCCTTTGCATCGGTTAGAATTTTGCTTTCAAGGACGTGCATGGAAAGTCTTGTAACAACCAATCTCGTCCCATTACACAATCCCATTGTGTGGTCTATGTTCCTCAATAACATAATAGGAGTCCCCACCTTCAGATGCAATTCGTGATTGGGCACCCCAGAACACTTTAAACCATTCAAGAATCCAGGCGTGTGAAAATCACTCAAGAAGTCATTCCCACCGTCGGATTTGCAGACATTATCCGAACTCAGGTAAGTATACCCCTCGCTCGAGTTCAAAGTGTTCATGTACTTGTTGACAGAGTCCACAACACCGAGAGTCGGGGCCAATATGGCCCTATCCTTCAGGAACATCGGGTCATCAATAGAGTCTCTAAACATTAGATATGTGTCCTCAACAATAGCTGCAATAGGATCACCCGAATATCAGAGGAGGATATCATCTGGGATTTTTATTGCAGCACAACCGTCATTCGGTCCTCCTATCTTTCCATCTCCAATGCTGGAAATCCAATCGAGAACTCCTCCAACTCAGCACGTTCTTGTCTGTCACCGAGACACTAGAGCCTCATGTTTTGAATCCGCCTCAACACAGTGTAGTGCCTCCACATGCTGGACGCATTGATAGTCGTATTCGCTATTTCCTGTCGGCTGCCCTTGGGGACAACAAGCAATATCTGGCAAAAGTCTCCACCAAACACAACGGTCTTTCCACCAAATGGTCTGTGCCTATTGGCCGTATCTATATCCTCCATTATATCCTGCAAGCTCTTCTCAACAGCCTCAAAGCAATGCTTGTACATCATTGGAGCCTCATCCCATATTATGAGTTTGCAACGAATCACCAATTCTGCAAACGGGGTGCCTTTCATAATATTACAATCCGACCCTTCAAGCGGATTCAAGGGGATACTGAATCGGGAGTGCGCGGTCCTTCCACTAGGCAAAAGCAAAGATGCTAGGCCGCTCGATGCCACATTCAGCATGATATGACCCTCAGACCTCAACCTAGCGGATAGAGTTCTCCACATGTATGTTTTTCCCGTACCTCCATTTCCATACACAAAGAACATAGCACCACCATCGAACTCGACCCAACTCATTATCTTGGAGTACACACCTTTATACTCACTCATCATTTTCTAGAGAAGTTCGGCATGCTCAGTGAACAATGCCTTACGATCATAGTTCAACTCATCCTGGATCAATCTACTATGACCAACACCACTACCATCAGTCTCTGAAAATGGCATGAAATCATAATCGCGCAGGCTCTTACCTTGATGTCTCAGTAATTTCTCAATCTCTACCAAAGATAAATCCTTTATCTGAGACTCACTCAAATTCAGTCCGTCCAAGTAACAACACACGTTTATGTTACAGCACACACAAACACAATAACCATAACTAATAGAATAGATTCGATAAATTATAATCACGATTCATTACGCACCACCACGTGCATATACCTTGATTTTTAAAAATCAGACGTTGCCTGTAGAGCACATCCTCCGACAGAAATTGCCGACTCTTGTCCCACACATCCTCATAGCAAGAGTATCTGCCGACATCACTGACACAAAAAGACACCTGAGAGAGTGAGCGGAGGCACACTCACTTGCTTTGGCGATGCATTCAATGTACTCCCTATCATCTTCCAACAAACCCCGTGCATAACATGCCTCGCGGTATGACACAAGCTGAACACCATCGTGCTTCCTATAATCTGTGTGGCAGATAGCTCCGCGGATGTTTTGTATGTAATTGTTGTGTTTTCCATTATGTTTTTAGTTAGAATTTAGCGTCATTTTAGTAGTTTTGAGTCATTTTCCATTAGGTTTTAGGACTTTTTTCTTGTTTATTTTCCTTTTTGGCTTTAAGAGTACAATATGTGAGATGTTTTGCTATTTTCTGGTTTTTAAGTTCGAATTCTTATTTTGTAGGTGGCTAAAAGGATTATATTCGCTCGGTGGGTGTTTTGGACCAAACAATGAGAAATTCGATCCGGAAGCATCCAGGATCGACTGAAATGCTGCTCGATTGACTGACTCCCAAGGATCGATTAAAAGCCCTGAAATTGACTGCAGGACAGTAGCTTCCCCCATTTTTGGCAATGCAGTTGATCGACTGCCCCTTTTCGATCGACTCACAGTCAATCAACTGAACCCTAGTCGATAGACAGGGTGTCGGTCGACACACATCCAGTCGATCGACTGTGACGTTGGGACTTCGGATATTTTGGGCGATTTTGATGGTTTTGCCCCTACAAACAAGTATATAAAGCCTACATTTTGCTCCATTGAAAAAATCACTCCCATCCCAACCCAAGCTAGGGTTTGGGATCAAATTAATCTCAATCTCTTGGATAATTTTCTCTCTTAGGTTTTAGATTCATTTCAAGCTTTGTTGTAATTTCCCTTTCTAGTTTAGATTTAATTTCAAGCACCTCCATGGATTTGTAAGCCTAAGAAGAATCCAAGTACTCCCTTGGATTGTTACTTTTGATTGGAATTACATTCAATCTTTGTTTCCTTTCTTAATTCAAGTAAGTTTCCTTTCAATTTCATGTTTGATGCTTAAATTCCATGCTTTTGTTCTTCATTTACATGTTTGTTCTTCATATTATGCCTTTTGCCTTAGGTGTTAGAATTTGTGCTTGATCTTATGAATCATCCATGGAATCTAGTTTAGTGACACAACTAGATCCTAGATTGAGGCCTAGATCGTTTAATTTCATGTAATTTCATATGTTTCATGCATTTTTCTTCATTTCATGCTTTTTATCTTAGCACCTTGAATTCATGTTAGATCTTAAGAATTGGCTATGGAATCTAGATGAGTGACACATCTAGATCATATATTGAGTCTTGGATCATCTTGATTTTGAGTTTTGCCTATGCTTTATTTGCAATTTAATTTTCATGCATTGTTTTGGCTTAAATCCTAGATCTATTGCTTGATGCTTGTTATTTCATGTAAAGTTTTGAACTTTGACGTTAATATTCATTGCTCTTGCTATTTGTGCTTCCGATTTTAGTGAATTTGCATTATTCAAGTTTTTATCTACATGCAAGCTTGATTGTACCTTGTGCATGCATGCTTGTACTTGGTGAAACATGCTTGTTTTTGCTTGTTTTCTTTATTTGCTTACATTTTCATTAAAGGCATACGACCGAGGCATTCTACCAACTTGCAATTTCAACTTCTAGGATAGTTTAGATAGGTTCATTGCTTCATTTTCATTTTCCTTTACTTTTCAAAGCTTGAAACACTTTGACTCCTTCAATTGAATCGAATTCCGATAATACTAAGCCATGAACCCGTTGATTTATTTTAACACCAAAAAAAACTACACTTCAAAATGGCGCCATTGCCGGGGATCGAACCCGGGTCACCCGCGTGACAGGTGGGAATACTCACCACTACTAATGCCCAAGTCCTCGATGCTTATGATTACTTTGGAGGTTTGATCTCCGATGCACCCCCCGTCCGCACTATGGGAGACTTTAATAGACCCTTTGTGGGAGGTTTTACTCTTGAAGAGCCAAAATCTCCTCCACCAACACATGCTCATGAGGTGTTTCCACCCTTATCATCTAATTAGTTTGAGTTGATTATGAAAATAGCGACATTGAAGGCTCAAATCACTCAAATGTCTAGCTCGGGCCTGATTCCTCCTTGTGTGGGACCTAGTTGTACTACTCCATTTTTTGCTCCACCGCCGACTCACGATCCTCTTGTTCATTATCGCGTGGGACCACTTGTCCCGATGAATGATCCCATCCCACCCTCCGATCCGGATTTCTTGTTCTTGAGTCGACATTTGCCTAGTCTACCTTCGCCTTTTCTTTCGTTCACGTTCCTTGATAAGTGTGGGGTTGTTGATTCGGTTGTCTCACCAACGGAGGAGGCCGTGGTTTCGATTCTGAGTGTTTTTACTCCTCTTGACCCCTTACCTTTTACTTCAAAATAATCTTGCAAAGAGTGGGTGTATATGGACTTCATCAAGGCCACGGTCGAACGAGTTTGTTTGGAAGATAGGAGCATTGAGGAAGATATTGTTCGGGATGTCGGTATTGAGGGATGCTGTGAGGATGAGCCCCTTGTTCTTAATGATGAGCCCGTTGTGCCTCTATGTGGCCCCAATTTGTGTGTAGATGATTCTCGATGTGTCGTTGAGGGCAACGGAGACTTTTTAGAAGGGGAGGTGGGGGTTATTAATGATAAGCTTGGAAAAATTTACGATTATTTTGAGGATAAAGTGGGGAGCAAGTCAATTACCATCCTTTCAAATTCGCATCGAGAGGAAAAGGAGGAGAGGATGGTTGAAGGGTTTACAATTCTTAAGGGTGCTATTGATTGGATATTGGGAGTGGTTGAGGGAGTTAGTTCTTTGAATTTGAGTCTTGAAGATATGGTGAGAGTTGGGATGTGGAGGTTGTCATTTGAGGGCTTGATGTTCGTGATGTCCAAAAGCGAGTGGGTGAAGCCCATTGACTTGGTGCCCAAGACGAGCGGCTTGTTAGTTCTTGAGGATGAAAAAAGGGGGTTGTTGGCCACAAGGGATTCAACGGGTTGGAGGACATTGATCGATTTTAAAAAGTTAAATGTGTCTACCAAGAGAGATCATTTCCCTCCCCCGTTTATCGATCGAAGGTTGGAAGATTTAAACGGCCAATATTCCTTTTATTTTCTTGACGAGTCATCGGGGTACTTCAAAACCACCATCCCACCCGAAGATTGAGCCGATAGAACCTTTAACTTCCAAAAACCACAAAAGCTACACTTTAAAATGGCTCCATTGTGACTCGGCTTGGTTAAGGCTTTCGATTAGATTGTTGTTTCTTTGTGTTTTTAGCTTTCTTTGTTATTTGACGTTTTTTATTAAGTATGTTAGGTACTTCTAACTTTGGTGGATACATCCCCAACATGGGAGGGCATGGTGCAAACCATGTTGGGAATGAGATGTTGTATAATGGCCTTGGAAACGTGGGAGAGCATGGTGCAAACCACGTTGCCAATGGTGGATTTGGCTATGGGCAACCCAACATGGGATATAACTACATGGGTATGAATAGTCTGTACGAGGGTTATAGTGCTCCCAATCAATTCACGGGCATGTCTAATGGTGTCTTTGTGAGTCCGAATGGGATATGAGTGGCCAATATCTGAATCCCCAACCCGTATGGAAGTCCTCGTGCTTGCAATTTCAATCATACCCCGGTTGGTGCCAACAATAGTACTCAAACTCCCGATCCGTATGAGTTGTTTGGTGGTGTGATCTCCAATGCCCAAAATGCCCCTCCCTCCCTCCATATCTCGATGAATGCTCCACCGCCGGCCTCTGATCCTAATCTAATGTTGATCATGCAACAATTGCAAGCTATGTCGACGTCATTTGATGCTCGGTTCACCGCTCTTGAGGCTTAGACGAATGGGTTAAGCACTATAATTATGTTGAAGCAAGTGCATGAGGAAGACGAATTGCCAAGCCAACCTTCGTATCCTCTTGCGGTCACGGTCATTGTAAGTGGTGGGGTGGTTGATAATACGGTTGTTCCGCCGTCCGAGGTGGAGGTGGTCTCTATTACGAGTATTATTCCTCTTCCCGATTCTACCCTCCCCAATATTGTAAAGAATATTCCTGATGCCCCTATACCCTATCCATCAAGCTTATCCTTCGAGGTTTGCTTACACATGGACGTGGCCCAAGAGTTGATCGAACAAGTTTATATGGAGGATAGGAGTATTGAGGAGGATATTGTCCGAGAGGCCTATTTTGAGGATCATTGTGAGGATGATGAGATCCTTGTCCATTCCGATGAGCCAATTATGTTTCAATATGCCAACGACGTGAGTGAAGGAGATTATGATTGTGTCGTTGAGGGCACCGACATATTTTTGGCGGGGGAGGTGGAGATTTTTGATGAGAATATTGGAGAGCTTGAAGAGTACCTTGAATATATCGGTGATTTGTTCGAATTAGCCTTCAACGAGGTCGGGGGGAGGCACATGCCCGAGCCTAAGCCTTTCCTATCTCACCTCGAGCATGTCTATTTGGAAGAAGAGGAGATCAAACCGATTATCATCTTTGCCAATCCGGAGCGAGAAGAAGAGGAGGGGTCGATTGAAGAGCTTAAAATTCATAAGGGTGCGATTAGTTGGATACCCAGAGTGATTAAGGGAACTAGCCCTTGGACGTACTTGCATACACTGGTCTTGGAGGATGATGCCAAACCACCTCGAGGATTTCAAAGGCATTTGAATACAAATTTTGAGGAAATAGTGGAAGACAAGAAGGTGATCGAGGACGAAAAGGGAAAGTTATTGGCCACGAGGGCTAAAACGGGATGGAGGATGTTGATCAAGTTTAAGAAGTTAAATGCAGATACCAAGAGCGATCGTTTCCCTCTACCATTGCTTGACCACATGTTGGAAAAAATAGTTGGCCATTACTCCTTTTGTTTTTGGGATGAGTCTTCGGGTCACTTCCAAACCACAATTTCACCCGAAATTCTACCCGAGATGACTCCTACTTGACCGATAGACACACTAGCCGGACAATATTTCTATTGGATTTTAGATGAGGTGTCGGGTCACTTTAAAACCACAATACCTCCCGACAATGAGGAGATTGTTTTGGTGGACCCTACCGTGATCTTTCCACCTTGATTGAAAAAGGGGAGCCGTCAAGCTAAAGACGTTAAATAAGCGTTACATGGGAGGCAACCCATGATTATCTAACCTTTTCTTATTTTGCTTTTCTTTTCTTCTTTCTTCTTTCGGTTTTGTGTATATTCTTTCTTTATTCGCTTTAACTAATGTTTTTTGGGTTTGTGTAGGTGAAATTATTGAGGTTTTGGAAAGAAGGGGATGAAAAATGTGGATTCGGCTACACTATAGCAGTCGATCGACTGCCAAATCGACTGCAACCCCCCAAATCGACTGGAGGACATTAGCTTAAGATTTTCAAGGAGCAGTCGATCGACTGTCAAAATTCGATCGACTGCCCCTCTTGTGCAGCCCAGCTGATTGGTTATAAAAGTCCAGTCGACTTTCCTCGCCTCCATCCTAATTCGGCTGTAACTAAAAAAAAAAAAAAAAAAGAGGAAGCAGCACAACACACACAAAAAAAGAGAGAGAAATACAAAAAAAAAATGAAAAAGAGAAGGAAAGAAGAGGGATAGTCGATCGACCGGACTTATTTGCGCGGGAATTCTTCTTTCCCTTTCTGTCTTCAACACAAGAAATTTGGGGGTAGTTCGGCTTTTGATTCCAAATCTGAGCCATACGATTGAGGTAATTCGCTAGAACCACCTCTTTGGAGCGCTATTTGGTTGATTATTGAGTTTTGGGGAGGCTTTTGGTTCAAATTTTTCATAATTCCTTATTCAAAAACCACGCCCACCAAGTTTTCGAGGAAATGCCTCAATGAACATCTTCGTTTGAAACTCCCTCTTTTCTTCCATTTTATCTGTTCTTTGAAATTCCCGAAACCCTTTAACACAATCCTCGTTTTCTCACGTTCACTTTCAAACCGTTTCCATGGCCGACTATTCCGACGATGATACCCCCTATCCGAACCTTGTCGGCAACTATGCCACCCCCTTTCCAATTTATTTCGAAGCTGAGGGGGAACTTTTTTTAAACATCTACCAACAGAACTTTGCTTTTTCGCGTTATGTCACCCTCACGCGCCTCGACGAGTGGGTGGCAAACGGGGATCATCAAGGGTTTAGGACACGGGTTCTACATTTCATCGATGGCTTGAGCACACGTTATTTTGCATCCCTCCGAGCACCGGCCTACCAAGAGTTGATGCTCGAGTTCTTCACTACCTACTGGGCCCGCGAGTGCTCGGAATTCACCATTCGGTTTGGGGGGGAGAGAGCATCGGATCACTCAAGAGGTGCTCCAAGTGGTCCTCGGGTTTAATTGCGAGGAATTGTGGGATGAGCGGCCACGAGAGTTTACCCCGATGTAATTTTAGGCGGCGATCACGGGCGAGCATTGTAATTCTCGGTATCAAGCCTTGGCTATCACCGATTTGGTGCTATTGGGGGTGTTCAAGTTTTTTGCCCATGTCGTGATGGGAAAGCACGAGAGCACTAACCTCACCCAACACGAGGTTTACGCGCTTTGATGCTTGGTCCATGGGCGTCACCTTCCGTTCTATCCTTATATTCATGCCGGGATTTGTGGGATTTGGAAAATGAGAGGAAGAAGTGTAGTCCGGGTCAGAATAGGGCCCATGATCACGTTGCTAGCCCGTTATTTTGGGTTCGATCCCGAGGCGGACAATATGGAGAGGATCGATGCGATAAAGTTGGCTTAGAAATTGCTGAAGATTCCAGCGAACCCCCAACGCCCCCACCGCCGTAGCCAAGAACAAGAGGAAGGCGACGAATATGATTGGAGGCATAATGAGGGGGTCGAGGACGACGAAGCCCCGAACACCAATTCGTCCACGCCATTTGATGCAAGCACGAGCCACGCAACAATCACGCATTACGGAGGCCCGAGACCAGCCCGAGTCCCGACATGGGTTGGCACGAGTTCCAACGCCAAGTGTTTGCGCATTTTGAATGGCTCGATGCGGGGCAAGCAAGAGCCGACCCAACACATCGCGCCCTCCATAGTCGTCTCTTGTTGATCGAGAGCCAAATGCGTCGAGATGAGGAGGAAGATGATGAGGACAAGGAAGAGGAGGACAATGATGACGAGGAGGAGGAAGAAGAGACCGAGGAGGAGGACGCAAACCTCAACCCCAACGCCGGAGATGTCATTGATTTTCCTAATTTCCTTGTATTTATTTAGTTGTTTATTTTCATGAGACTTGCATGTTATTTTGGTTTGTATCGTTTTGATTCGATTATGTTCTTTTATTTCTTATCTAACTCTTAAAAATATTTGAAAATCTTAAAAACAAAAAAAAACATTGTTTTGTCTTTTGGTATCTATCTAGTCTTTGATTTTGCTTTATCATGATTTATGTACATATTTTCTTGAGTTTTTAATTTCGTGTAACTTTCTTGTATATATATTCCAACTCCAACCTTGGGCGAATTGATGGCTTGGTAGCATTCATGAAGTCGGGAGATACTAGATATGCTCGGTTTTTTGCTTGGATTGCTCGGTTTGTTTGAGGAAGTTTTTATTAATTCCCCTTTTATTTGATTTTCATGAAAATGCAATGAGGGAATTGCATGGTTTAAGTGTGGGGTGGGTAGGTGGTTAGGGTCCGGGTGTTGAAAAGCATGATTTGTCTTTCTTAACTTGAGCCTTGGCGAAGTGACGCTTAATATTTGCGCTATTATATGGTTTAGTCGTTTTTGAGTCGTTTTGGTGTTGTTTTCGTGTCTTTATTACATTGTTGAACAACTCCAGATACTTGGAAGTTTGGATAGTTTACTTGTCGAGTTTTTGCATGTTTATGCCCTCTTGTGTGAGGAGTTGAATTTTTGTGCTTCGTCTAAAACTCGCCTATATATATATATATATATATATATATATATATATATATATATATATATATATATATAGAATCAACATTTACTCGTGAAAAGATTACAAAGCTCTAAAAAGCTCTTTTGAATTTCGCTCCCAAATTCGATGCAAACTGGTGAGTAGCCTTGTTTGATTTATCGGCTTGCTTGCATTTTTATGAAAATTGCATTGAGGAGGCTTGATTTTGCTCGTACATGATTGAATTTAGATATGAACTTGAGGCACATATATCACCCTTATTCCGGCCATATCCATATATTTAAGCTACTTTAAAAAATCCCAAACGAGCCCCCTTGAGCCTATGTCCCGTTTCTTGTTAACCGAGCTTGATTTTAGCTTTTATATCTTCATAAATTGTGAGGTAAGAGTGTATGATTAGTTGAAAAGAAATGTGAGGGAAATCGATTGTGGGTTTTGGGTTTTGAGTTGCTTATAAAAAAAATAATAATACTCCAACACAAATCACGAAAAGTGATAAAGCGTGCGTTTGAGTGAAAAGCCTAATATAAAGATGGCTAAGATTTAGTGAAAAGAATCCAATTCTAAAAGCTTCTAAGTTTTGTGAAAATAAAGTCGGGAGAGTGTGTAAATAAATGAAAGGTTTCGAATGAGAGTTTAGCGAATCGGGAAAGGTGAAGCAATCATAAGCTTCGGGTTTTAGAAATTAGGATTTTGTGTGTTATTGATCACGTTTGACCGTGTGTTAGCCACTATATCCAATATGTCATACCTTACCAAAGAACCAACATTACAACCCATAATAAAGACCTCTTTCGATTCTTATGTGGTCATGTACTATGAGTAATTTTGAGCGTCCGGTTTGTGAAATCTTGAAAAGGTGCATGCATTGATCAACTTGAGCGTAAACACGTCCTATATACACTTGAGCGAATTGAGCGAACACTCTCAAAATTCCATTTGAGAGGAAGTCATCGATTTGGCTTGTATTTGAGAAAGAGTAATAAGAGCAATGCTTGACGATAGCGAGTCTGTATGGATAATCCCATCATATTAATAAGGATAAGCACAAGGATTTTTCTTTTTACATAATGTTCATTGCATGTACATTCTTGATTCTTTTCGTTGTTCGAGGACGAACAAACCGATAAGTGTGGGGTAGTTTTTTGCATGTAATTGTTGTGTTTTTCCTTATGTTTTTAGTTAGAATTTAGCATCGTTTTTAGTAGTTTTGAGTCATTTTTCGTTAGGTTTTAGGACTTTTTCTCGCTTATTTCCTTTTTGGCTTTAAGAGTACAATATGTGAGATGTTTGTGCTATTTTTTCGTTTTTAAGTTCGAATTCTTGTTTTGTAGGTGGCTTAAAGGATTATGTTCGCTCAGTGGATTTCTTGGACCGAAAAATGAGAAATTCAAGCCGGAAGCAGCCCGGATCGACCAAAAGCAGCTAGGATCGACTGAAACGCTGCTCGATCGACTATCAGTCGATCGACTGACTCCCAAGGATCGACTGAAAGCCCCAAAATTGACTGCAGGACAGTTGCTTCCCCCGTTTTTTGCAAAGCAGTCGATCGACTGCCCCCTGTCGATCGCAGTCGATCGACTGAACCCTAGTCGATCGACACACATGCATTCGATTGACTGTAATGTTAGGACTTCGGGTATTTTGGGCGATTTTGTCAGTTTTGCACCTACAAACAAGTATATAAAGCCTACATTTTTCTCCATTGAAAAAATCACTCACATCCCAAACCAAGCTAGGGTTTGGGATCAAATTACTCTCAATCTCTTGGATAATTTTCTCTCTTAGGTTTTAGATTCAATTTCAAGCTTTGATGTAATTTCCCTTTCTAGATTAGATTTAATTTCAAGCACCTCCTTGGGTTTCTAAGCCTAAGAAGAATCCAAGTACTCCCTTGGATTGTTACTTTTGATTGCAATTACATTCAATCTTTGTTTCCTTTCTTAATTCAAGTAAGTTTCCTTTCAATTTCATGTTTGATGCTTAAATTCCATGCTTTGTTCTTCATTTCCATGCTTATTCTTCATCTTATGCTTTTTGCCTTAGGTATTAGAATTTGTGTTTGATCTTGTGAATCATCCATGGAATCTAGTTGAGTGACACAACTAGATCATAGAGTGAGGCCTAGATCGTTTAATTTCACGTAATTTCATATGTTTCATGCATTTTTCTTCATTTCATTCTTTTTGTCTTAGCACCTTGAATTCATGTTAGATCTTAAGAATTGGCTATGGAATCTAGATGAGTGACATATCTAGATCATAGATTGGGTCTTGGATCGTCTTGATTTTGAGTTTTTACCTATGCTTTATTTGCAATTTAATTCTCATGCATTGTTTTGGCTTAAGTCCTAGATTTATTGCTTGATGCTTGTTATTTCATGTAAAGTTTTGAACTTTGACGTTAATATTCATTGCTCTTGCTATTTGTGCTTCCAATTTTAGTGAATTTGCATTATACAAGTTTTCATGTAAATGCAAGCTTGGTTGTAACTTGTTCATGCATGCTTGTACTTGGTGAAACATACTTGTTTTTTCTTGTTTTCTTTATTTGCTTTCATTTTCATTGAAGGCATGTGACCGAGGCATCCTACTAACTTGCAATTTCAATTTTTAGGATAGTTTAGATAGGTTATTGCTTCATTTTCATTTTCCTTTACTTTCCAAAGCTTGAAACACTTTGGTTCCTTCAATTGAATCGAATTCCGATAATACCAAGCCATGAACCCGTTGATTTATTTCAACACCACAAAAAACTACACTTCAGCAGACAACAGTAATCAAGCACCTCAGGTAGTGATTATCCCCACAGCCAGGGGGAACGTAATATAACCTACCAACAAAAGGAATGTGTTGCCTAAGCTTCCACTTCTTTGCATACCTGTCCCATACAAACTCGGAGGGTGCCTCTGCATACGTCAGAAGTCTTGCCTGAGGATATATCTTATTCGCTTCCATCTATTCAAGGAACATGCTTTCCTTCACTATTTTTTTATTCAAGATATTCTCTATATCCTCGTCCTCTTTATAAACAATGCTCTGTTCATTCTCCAGATGGAAGCTGAGACGCGTGACCGGAGGGTACTTATACTGCAGTTCTAAACCCAACAACCTCCATACCACCTCATACGAAGAAACATACCTGCAGTCGTAGTAAATGTTCACTTCGTCAATGGGTTTATCAGATTCACCATAGTCAGTGCTCTGATAGAAAGCAGCGGACACACGATCGTGATCCTTGTTGACATACTTGAATAGATATTTGATTAACCTTGATTGGTTGCACCATTCCATATTGATGTGGGCACCGTATTTCATCAATAGTCGACGATTTTAAGGGATAACATATCTGTTGTCCAGGGGGACACCACCCTTTTCCAGCGTTCTCCCATTATCTCTACGTCTGTAACACTGATTTGCACATTTTTTTACGTGTTTTTGTTACCTTTTTGTGTCGTGCTTGCATGTGTTTTTCTTGCTTTAACGGGTATTAGGAGTCGAACTGGACTATTTTGTTAGTTTTAGGTTTTTGTAGCATTTGTGTAGTTTTTATTTTGTTTTTGTAGTTTCTCACTCGTTTTTATATTTTGTTCGTAGAATGACCAAGCGGGACCCGCGCACGTTTGGGGCATTCAATTCGACTCGTTATGGAACAGAAATGAGAAGACAAGCAATGGAACATAGCGCAAGAAATGAACGACAACCGGAGGACAGTTGGAGCAAAAAATGAGAAAATCAAGCCGAGAGCAACCATGCCAGTCGATCGACTGGCATGCAGTCGATCAACAACTAGTCTAGTCAATCGACTGAATAAGCATAAATTGACTGCTCGGCAGAAAGTTTTGTCGAAGGATGAAGCAGTCAATCGACAGGGTTTCCATCGATCGAGTGCCAGTCAATCTACCGGTAGTCAGTCTATCGGCTGCCTGTGGTAGTCAGTAAATCGACTGCGACGCGGAAAATTTTGTAGTTTTTGACCCGTTTTGACAATTTTTCCCCTGCATCCATATATATATCCCGTCTCTCTCTCCACCAACCTTATCCTTCCTTGGTTGATTTTTGAACTCCTTTAATATCTTCCAAGATTTTACTATTCCATTGCTCTATAAACCCTAGATGATAATTTTAGTTTAGTTCAGTTAGTCTTAGTTAGATTTTCATAACAAGTGTTGGAAAAGGTTTCGTCATTTGTGGTGCTTGTTGTTTTGAAGACTTTGATTTATCCTTTGAAGGTTGTAGCAAACTTGAAACTTTTGTGTGGAATGCAAGATTGGTAGTAATCTTTCTCTTTTATGTTGTGTTGTATTTTTATTGGTATTATTGCTTTGGTGTTGGTTGTTTAATTTGTAGGTCTTTTTGTTTTTCTTGGCATTTCAATTTCTCACTTCCATCTTCTAGCTTTTAGTTTTCTTGTTTGCAAAAATTCCATTGTAGCATAGTCTTGAAGCTTTTTACCTCTTTTAGCTAACAAACATTTGGTGTTTAAAAGTCATAAGGGGCTTTCCTCTTTGATAAATTTGACTTATTCACATTTAATGTACTTTGACTTCTTATAGTTTCAAAGCTTTTATTTTCCCTCTTTCCTCCTTCAAGACTTGCAGCTTTCTTAATTTAAGTGGTTTTAATTTACTTAAGACTTTTAATTAGGGTTTAATTAGTTTCATTAAAATTAGTCATTTTCAAGCAAGCTTTAAATGTTTATTAACTTTTGCATTAGTTAGTAATTTCTAGCTTTCATTTCAATTCAAGTTTTAGCATTAAAAACTCAACCCAAACCAATGACTTATTGCTTTCTTAGATTAGATTAGTTTAATTAAGATTAACAAGAGATTAAGTAAAAACACCGCTCGCCAATAATATCTATTCTCGAGAGACATGACTCGGAAACAACTTACCGCTCTACAATTGACTCCGTACTATTGCGAAGATGATTTCTAAACTATAGTGTTAAGAAATCTTCGATCAGATTTTGGCACCGTTGCCAGGGATAGATTAAGGCTAATGGTGTTCTTAATTAATCTTCTTGTTATCTTAGTTAGTAGTTAAGTTAGGTTAGTATTTTACATTCGATACCCGTAAACCTTTATTGCGTGTTGTGTATGCAAGGTAGACGATATCTTGGACGAGGATTGGCCCCACTTTTGCCCAATCCCGAGAGGTTGAGACGAGATGCACGAGCTGCGAGAAATCAAGACACGTTCAACGCCCCGCCTTTTCAACCTTTACCCCCGGTGATAGAAGAGCGAATGATGACCAATTCCTTCGAGAATCCAATGCCGCCCGCCCACGCTCACGACAATCAAGGGATATACCCGCCTCAAGTATCATCCGGGCCCGCATCATCACCTCGCGGCCCGCCACCTCAAATTGCTCAACCCGTGTATGGAATGCCGCTCGACCAAGAGGGGAATGGTTTCCCAAACCAAGGCCCCCAAAGCTCGAACGCCTAATTTCACGGTCCTTATTCTCCATCCCGTGCTCGTGTTCCAACACCCAAGCCACAACTTCAAGTCTCGCCGCGCTCGGACCCATCATCACATGGAACCCAATTCCACGGCCCGCACTACCATGGCCCGTCATATCAATATCAACCTCTATTCCAAGCGCCGAGGCCACATTACCAAGGGCCACACTTCGCCACTCCTCATGTACAAGAGCCCCGATTCCCGCATCCGATCGGGCCCGTGCCCCGATTTCGAAATCCGAATCCTCAAGACATTCCACGGGCGGCCGCCGTCAATGAGAATTCGTGTACCGTTCAAGATCCGGGTGGCCATCCTTTTGCCACTCCCGATGGAGGCCCGATGAATAGCATCAATGAGGTGTTGAGACCGTACATGGGCGACTTTCCATCGTGCATTCGACTAAGCGCCGAGACCCTCGAGTACGACTTACAGCCAATTGATCTCAGCCGAATCCCGACTTTTCATGGCTTACCGCAAGAGGATGTTCTCCAATTCCTTCGTATATTCTCCTACACCATGTCGAGTCTTCCGTGCTAAGGGATCCATATCGATCAAATCAAGATGTGGTGCTTCCCGTATACGATGAAGGATAAGGCGGTCAGTTGGCTTATGACATTACCGGCCGATTCCCTCACCAATTGGGACTTGGTGACCGAGAGGTTCGTGGAGGAGTATTATTCCCAAGACAAGACGGCCGACTTCCGAGCAAAGATCGATTTGTTCCGTCAATCAAGCGATGAGACCTTCTACGAGGCACGGGAGCATTTCAAGGGCTATCTTACGAAGTGCCCTCATCATCGGTTCACTGGAGATTTCTTGAACCAATTATTTCACAATGGCTTGACGTTTGCGTCTAAATGCATGGTGAACAATGCCGCCAGAGGAAACTTAGTCAGTCGCTCGACGAGTGAGTTATATGATATCTTTGTGAATATGGCCGCGGACGATCATCAAATGAGTAAGTCTGAGCGCAAGGAGCAAGTGAAGGAAGTGTCAACGAAGGATGAGCCCGAGTGGGCCCATAAGATTGCCGATCTCGAGAGTCAAGTGGCTTCTCTCACCAAGCCTTACTCGTGATCTATCGAGACGTGCTCCACGTGCTGCATCGCAAGACATGGAGCTAGTGTGTGCACAATGACTTATGGGCAGTCTAGTGAGTTCGATGAGCAAGCGTTCACGGTCCAAGGTTACCAAGCCCAATGAAGTGGGACCCAATGGAAGAATAACCCAAATTCTCAAACGTACAACCCCGGGTGGAGGAACCACCCTAACTTCAGGTGGAGGGACACGAACAATGCTCAAAACCCACCCGGGCCTCCGATGCAACAACCACGGTCTCAAGCCCCATTCAATGCACGATAACCACCATCTCCGCTTTCTCAAGCATCATTTACGGCCCCACAAGACAATTCGACGTCACCCCAACAAAGCATGGAGTCCATCTTGGCCGAACTTCTGGGTTCTATCCAACAATTGAACAAGCGGCTCGCGAGTTTCGAGACACAAGTGGGGTAAGTGGCGACGGATGTAAATGAACTTAAACGGGCCCGTGACAAAGGAAAGATACCAAGTCAACCGGCTCAATCTCAATCCGTGACTATTCTTTGAAGCGGCAAGGTGGTAGATAACAAAGTTGCCCATCCCGACGATGACCCCTTGCCCCCACTCCAAGTTTAAGAAGATTTGACCACGCAAGATTCGGACGAGACCGTAGCCGCTCCTAGCCCACCCACATCTTCTTCACGTGGTGAGGCAAAGGAAACCGAGGCTACCGAGGGATTACATAAATCCGCGACGCCGTACCTACCTCCGAGTCGTATCCGACCAACAAAGCAAGATGCTCAATTCCTCGAATTTTACAAGATGTTGTTGAAGGTTAACATAAACCTCCCTTTGCTCGACATTATCCGAAATGTGCCCGCATACATGATGTTCTTCAAAGAGTTGACATCCAAAAAGCGACGGTTTGAGGACAATTAGAAAGTATGCATATCGAACGTGGCAAGTACCGTCTATAGCAACCCTCTTCCACCTAAGGAGGGCGATCCGGGGAGATTTTGCATCAAAATCACTCTAGGGAATGGAAAGGAGACACGGGGGATGTTAGACCTCAGCACGGGGATAAATTTGATGCCCTACTCCATCTTTAAATAATTAGAGTTGGGCGATCTCAAGGAAATGAAAATGTGTTTTTAATTGGCCAACCGATCAATCCGATACCCAAAGGGAATAGTCAAGGATGTATTGGTGCAAGTTGGGAGCCTCATAGCCCCCGTAGATTTCGTAATCTTGGACGTTGGAGAAGTGAACAACGAAGGCCGTAAGCACACAATCTTGCTTGGACGACCATTCATGTCAACCACAAACACTTTGATAGACGTGAAGAATGGAAGGTTGTTGTTTTCGGTTTTGGGGGACATGGTGGATTTTTTGATCCATGACTTGGGTGTCTTCCCCCCTTCCTCTTTTCAAGCCGATTATTCGATGATTGATCTGATAGAAGAAGTGGTGGAGGAGGCCTATGGGAAAGTTGTGGATGAGGTCGTCGAGGACGGCGAGTGGTTAACGTATCAATCGGAGGGGGTGATGGAGATATTTGAGGTATCAAGTGTGGAACCGGCCATTACACCGAAGCTGGAGACCCTTCCGAGCCATCTCAAGTACGTCTATTTGGAAGATGGGGAGTCAAAACTCGCGATTATCTTTGCCGAGCTCTCCATGAGTTATGAGGCACGTTTGATTGAAGCGTTGAAGAAGAACAAGAAGGCGATAGGTTGGAGCCTTAGTGATATAAAGGGGATAAGACCCTATACGTACATGCATCAAATCGTTCTTGAAGATGGGGCGAAACTGAGTCGAACTTTTGTGTTCCTTTCAAAATTAAATTCCGGTTAACAAATACGCATCTACGTTTTGAAAGGGTTTTAGTTCGCCCGCAAGAGAACGGGGTCACTTGTAGACTGATGAGTCAACTCGGGTCGATCTCTCGAGGAATGGGAATCGGATTTAACGATGTTTATTATACTAATATCACAATTCTATCTAAAAACACACGGTCAAATGGGGTTTTTGAAAAGATTCAGTTTTGCTAAGTAAAATGAGAACTCCTTCTCTCGAGGGTGTCAACCTCTCGACAAGAGATTAAAATAGCAAAAAGGTGTTTAACCGAGCAAGAGTTTTTCCTAATTTAGACCAACTACCATAAACATGAAAACGCTTCAGCTATAACAATCATAATGATTCAACATATAGAATAACACCAACGGATAACAAATGCAAATACATAAAATTCACCCTTCAATAAGCTAACAKACAGAATATCCAAAGTAATCGTTCACCTTAGTACTAACAATATCAAATATAATAACATAATTCCCAAAGACTCAAAGTTATTATTCCAAATCACCAACACTTGAACAACTATCTAACAAGACATTATCTAATCAAATCATCAATTGTTCATGATCAAAATCAAACCAAACTACTCTAAGAATGATTAAGAATACGAGTTCAGAAAGTACTAGTCGTCGAACTAGGTTCAACGAGTGATGATGACAAACCACAAAACACTCCGAATTAAACGCGTAGAATCCTCGGGCTTGTCACGAACCCAGAACCTTAGCCACGAATGGAAATTTCTGCGAACCGAACCTTGATACGGTGTTGCACAAATTTATCTAGAGGTATGAGAGATGTGTCAAATCTCTCAACCTTTGAGTGTTCTTTGTGTATCTCCTCCTTTCTTCCAGCCTACCAGACTGAATAATCGTTAACCCTAGCTGCCTCTGCAGTTTTAAACACATTTTTAGCCATTTCGTAACTGAAAATTCCCAGAAATCTACATTCGTAATGCTCTTGTCCGACCGGTCAGACGCCTTGTCCGATCGGACGAAAGCTACTGTACACGGGTCCGCTCGGTGCACCAGCTTTCTCGGTCGGTGTGCACGTTAACAGTTGCACCGATCGGATACATGAGCTGTCCGATCGGTGTGTGTCCTTTTGGGCTACTTGTGAGTGTCTCTCCTTCAATCTTCATGCTTTGAAACCACCGGACACTCTAGCTGTATGAGAAAATCACAGAATTATTCTCGTTTGGACCAATTATTGATCAATAAGTAGGAAAATTAAGTAAAGAGACGAAAAACGAAAAATGATGCAATTCAACTCATTCTTAACCCGAAAAAGAAAATAAAAAGACTAAAATATGACTCAATTATGTACAGATTCGTAACAAAAATGTACGAATCAACCACCCCATGCTTAATTGGTTTGTTCGTCCTCGAACAAAAGAAAGAATCAAAATCAAGAGAAGTGACAATGGTAAGATCTTAGAGTCATGTTGTGCATATAGTTTAGTTTTGCAATTATAAACACTTTTGTCGAAAACCATCAAGCTAACTCGTATTAATATTTCACCTTGAAATCTAAAGGATGCGTCCTCTCAAAAGGGAAATATATAATGGTGCACTCATTCGCTCGTGTTTTCCAAAAGGTAAGTGTATACGCTCGGATCAACATAATTATGCATTCAACGACTCGTGAAAATAAAAGACTCATTCATCGCATAAGTGAGCACATTCAATCAAGAATCGGATTAAGACTTTTAAGGGTTGTAGTGTAGGCTCTTTTATAAGGTATGTCATATATAAAGATGTGTGGCTAACTTGCGAACAAACGCAATCAATAACTCACCCAATCTAAAATTTTAAGCATAGAGCATAATTTTGCTCCTCATTCTCCCCAAAGAACCATATACCATTATTTTTAGCCTTTTATAACTAAGGATATTTCTAACCCCAAAACCCTGATATTAGCCCTTTATAAATAGGCTTATTATTTTATTATTATTATTATTTTTGGTGCCGTTATGAACTCAAGCACTTTTTTTTTCTTATATACAACCCACTAATTCTTACCCTTCGATCGTCATAACCAACGATCGGATAAAACTCTCGTTTCATAAATTTTCTCGAAATAAGAGATACAATAAAGCTCGTGGCGATCAAGGAAATGGAATAAGAGGCTCGAGGGGGCTTATTGGGAATTTAAGTAGTTTTTATTTATAAGTAAGGCCAGAATCGGGTTTTATATGCGCCTATCGTCATTTTCAAAATCCAATGTACTCATGCAATTAAGAGACTTCTCAAAACACTTATCGAATCACAACACGCAATGTTGATAAACACACAAGGCTTATTACAAGGTTTAATTCAAACTTTTGAAAACGAGGTGATTGAGCTTTAAGAGTTTTGCAAAATTGGTAACGACAAAGTGTTGTTTTAAATACATATAAGTAGTTTTTGAAAACTTTGCACTTAGAACAAGCTCAAAAGACTCTAAACCTTATACCACATAACAAGTGATTCCGACAGGCATGCCAATACAAACACAATTAAGAAAGGGCAATATTCAACAAAGGTTGAAGTAAATGGTTGACCATTGTTATGTTACGAATTTGTGACTATGTTACTCAAAAATGGTTCAACTTAAACATGTATGGACTCAAAATGATCACTCGAGGACTGTGCACTTGTCCGACTGGTCATAGAACCAGACCGATTGGACTGGATTCCAGTGGGTGTTTTCCGATCGGTTGCCTCTGTATTACCGACCGGACGGCCTGTCCCCTCCCCCTATCAAGAAAAACCAGCAATCTCCTGGTTGCTATAACACGAACACGAATCATAGGGAATAGAAAAATGTCAAGAACCCAACGCATGCAAATGAATAAACCACGAGTTAACCAAAGTCATCACCACGCAAACATAAAAGGAAATAATGTTACAAAAACCCGAATAAATGTCAAATATCCTAGAAAGCGATAAAAGTAGGATAGAGTGGTGATACAGTTGGGGTATGGTCCCGCCTACTGGTCCATGTCGTCCGGGGGTGGAGGTGGATAGCGTTGCTTGAGATGGGAGAGGCGTTCGTCGATTTGAACGAGGTATCCGTGATTCGTCTCAACAATTCATGTCAACCGGGCAAGATGCTGATTGGTTTTCGCCCAGTTGTTGCTCATCGTCGTCAATGCGCTCTGGAAATAACTAGCCTCCCCCCGAGCTTCCTCACGCACGGTCCAAGCATCTTGGTGAGCGTTTCGCGCATATTCTTCTTGATGAAGGCTTAACTGCCTCATTTGGTCCATCATGCGCGCTTGGAAATCTTGCTGCTGCTGCCACTGCTCGACCGAAAAGTACACCCCGTCTCCATAGTCGTTGTGCTCGTAGTCTTCGGAATCGGTGTTTCCATCTCCTCTATCCCCTGCGTTCCTGTTTTGCGCCCCATCGTTCGCTCCATCTCCCTTGTCGTTCTCATCCTCATTGTCGGTATCGTCAATATCGAAATTTTCAACTAACTCGGCTCGCTTTTTGTCGTTGATCATCATGAACGTCGGAATAGCAATGCTCCGGCCGTTACTCATTCGGCTATCGACTATCATTCCCACACTCGGGTAAACGATGTCGTCGTTAGAAGGATCGCAGCCGTGGTGCCATGCAAGCTCCGTGATAAAGGCTCCCAGAGTGAGCTTCGCCGTTTTCTTCTCCCTTATTTGTTGGACGTTCTCGATAGCGGCGGTCAAGAAAGGATAGATTCTTGCATTTCCGATATGGTTCGCAATCCATAACATTTTCAACTCGAAGGAATAAATTCTCATGGCATCCTCTTTACCCAAGAACACTTGCATGAAAAACTTATACGTAAGATACACGGCGTTGGATCGTAAGGATGTCGAGTTGAAACGGCACCCGGGTTCCGGTGGTGCTCCCAAAAGTTTGGCCCACCAATCATTCTTGTTGTAATCGTCAATTTCGAAACCCGGTCTAGGATTTTTCTCGCTATCGATCCCAAAGATTTCATCGAGGTCACCAATCGATGTGTGGAATGTTTGGTTCCGGAAACGACACTCGAAACTCTCATCGGCTAACTTTTGAAACATCGTGAAGAACTCGAGCATAAGAGTTCGATACCCATGTTGGTGGACACCGGCCCACTTCCTTAATTGTAGGGCATCGATGCCCTTGAGGAATCTTTCTGCCGTTTTATCCCCACCGTCGGCCTCCTCCTCCCAAAATTCGAGGCTGGTGAAATGGGGTTGGTAGACATCCCGTTTAATGAGGGACTTGTAAAGTGTGACCTCACGTTCGTCTTTGAGGTCGAAGGGGGCTAACTCACCCCGGGTGTTGCTCGGGACTCGGCTTGATGTCTTTCCACGTTTTGGTCGAGATGACGATTCCATGGCGGGTGTGAATTCTCACAATAAACAACTGGATTTCTCACAGACCTTTCGTCGAACACGTGATATATGCCTTAAGAACTCAACTTCAAGCTAATTTTGAACAAACCTAACTCCAATTCAAGACTACACCTGCAATCCCATCTCCCAAACAGTTCAATATAGTTGAGTTACAACCATTATACCTCGAATTATTCGTTTTGGAGACGTTGGGGAAAGCTTGGTGCGATTTGGGCGATTGGTTCTTGATTCCTAAAATCTCCGATCGGAAACAATTGGGTGTGTTTAAGTTACCGATCGGACACGTTGTTGGCCTTGAATTTTCGAGTGGTGAAGTTGCAAGTGCGAATTTTGTGCTGTTGCTCTGCAAGGGAAAGAGAATTTGAGTTGGGGTTGAAAACAATTTCGTCTGAAATAATAGACTTTTTATAAACTGGACCATCGTCAGATTAGTGTATGATGTGGTCCGATCGGACTGGAGTCCAGTGGGCTCTGCCCGATCGGTCTGGACCCTTGACCGATCGGACTGCGGTCCAGTAAGTTTTGTGTGATCGGTTGAGGTGTTTGACCGGCCGGTCTGCATTGTTCTCCGTTTGTTTTTTTTTTATATTATTATTATTATAACATTTATGTATTGCGATGCCCTGCAAGAATTCAAAATCGAGAATCAAATAAGAGCAATACAATTCATAAAATACTTATTTATTCAATAATTCGAGCAAATTTGCTCGTTTATTTAAGATGACATAATTATTCCCCCAAAAAAACTCATTCATTCATAAGACTCAACCCTCGCAGTACATATCCTATCGGATTACTTAGGCGAAGGAATATGTGCATAGGCTAGGTCGTATAAATCCTTAACATCTTCCTCAAGTTCAATGATTCTCCGTTTGAGTCGCATTATCTCGGCTTCCGCCTTGTCCAAGATGCTGTGGAGACGATCAATGTTCTTGGTATAATCAAGTTCTTCAGTCAGGCAATCATGGAGATCCAGTTGCATCTTATGGACTTGTTGGAGATATTCCTCCGCCAATTCTTCAAGTTTTTCGATCATGTCTTCGTGCTTTTTCCTTGACACCCACCCATAAGCGTTGTTGTTGTGGTGATTCATGTTGTCTCGGTTGATGCTTGCAGGGATGAAAGAGGAGAAGGGAATTTTGGTGTGGGATTAAGAGTTCAGGGGTGTGGGTTTATATAGGATTTGAAGAGGTATGTTAGAGGATTCTGAGAATCAAATTAAATCAAGAGGAGGGGAAAGAAGATATACTCAATCAAAATAAAATAATCCCCCCATATTAAAGATCCTCCTTACCTTAGAAGATATTGTCATAATATCTTACCTACTTGGCCTCCCTTGCATGATAAATACCTTCCTGAAATATTCTTTCGTACGGACCATCCGGTCGGTGTCAATTCTTGTCCGATCGGACACCCCTACTTGGAGTTGTCCGACCGGTTGACACTAGGTCACCGACCGGTCAGTTCTGGAAATTCGAAATTCGCACGTTCAACCAGCAGTGGCACCTGCCAAATACTCTACCCAACGAATAAATACAAATATATACACTTAAGTAGAAAAATATACAAGAAGAGCTTGGGTTACCTCCCAAGAAGTGCAACGTTTAACGTCTTATGCTTGATGATACCTCAGACGTGCGTCAATTTTCTTGAGGTGGATCATTGAGAATCACCACTTCGTGATCTTTCTGTGAGATAGGTCCCCCATGATACATTTTCACACGATGTCCATTGACTTGGAAAGTGGAGTTGCTCTTTTCATCAAGCAAAGTCACGGCTCCATATTCGTTTATGTCGGTAATCAAGAACGGACCGCTCCATTTTGATCTCAATTTCCCTGGGAATAGTTTGAAGCGAGAGTTAAAGAGCAAAGCTAACTTACCGACTTCCAAGCTTTTGGGGATGAGTTTTTTGTCATGTGCTTCCTTCATTTTCCATTTGCTCATCCATGCTGTTTCATATGAGTCATTGCGAATATCTTCCAGTTCGCTTATCTCAAGCTTCCTATACCCTCTGGCCTCATCCAAATCAAGGTTCAATGTCCGAATTGCCCACTCCGCTCGATGTTCCAATTCGACGGGAAGGTGGCATGCTTTTCCATAAACCAACCGAAATGGGCTCATGCCCAACACCATTTTGGAGGCTGTACGGTAAGCCCATAGTGCATCAATTAGCTTCGATGCCCAGTCCTTACGGTTCGGTTTGATGGTTTTTTCCAAGATACCCTTGATCTGCCAGTTGCTCGTCTCTACTTGTCCTGAGGTTTGTGGATGATAAGGGGTTGCCACCTTGTGACGCACCCCGTACTTGCTCAGCAGTCGATTAAAGGCCCTATTGCAGAAGTGGCTCCCCCCGTCGCTTATAATCGCTCTCGGCATTCCGAATCGGCTAAAGATGTTCTCCTGAATGAATTTGAGGACGATCTCGGAGTTAGCTCTCCTTGTGGTAATTGCTTCCACCCATTTTGACACATAATCGATTCCTACGAGTATGTACTCGTACTCTCCACTCCTCGGAAAAGGGACCATGAAGTCGATGCCCCAAATATCAAAGATCTCGATCACTTGATTGGGAACCAAGGGCATCTCGTCCTTCTTCCCTATTGCTCCCGAACGTTGGCACCTATCGCATGTTTTGCAATATTGAAATGCGTCGGCGAAAAGTGAGGGCCAGTAAAATCCGGCTTGGAGGACTTTGAAGGCCGTTTTCTGGCTTCCGAAGTGTCCTCCCTCGTCATGACAGAATCTTAGCACGCCTATCTTCTCTTCATCCGGTATGCATCTCCTAAAAAGCCCATCCTTACAACATTTGTAGAGATAAGGATCGTCCCAAAAGAAACTCCTGCATTTAGACAAAAATCTCTTTCTTTCTTGCGAAGAAAGATGGTTAGGGATAATCTTACAAGCAAGGAAGTTCACAAAATTATCATACCATGGTTCGTTTATTTCTTCGACGGCATGTGCGCTTTCGTAAGGGAACACATCATCCACAAACTCGACTTTATTTAGCTCTCCTTCCACTAGCATTCGGGATAGGTGATCGGCAACTACATTCTCGCTCCCTTTTATGTCCTTAATTTTGATGTCGAATTCTTCCAAGAGAAGAATCCAACGAATCAATCGAGGGTTGCTTTGCATTTTGGCGAATAAATGACGAAGTGCTGCATGATCAGTGTGTACGATGACTTGGGAACCGGCGATGTAGGAACGGAACTTATCCAGTGAGAACACAACCACGAATAGCTCTCTTTCTGTAGTAGTAATGTAGTTGCGTTGGGCGCTATTCAACATATAGCTAGCATAGTAAACGACCCTCAGCAATTTATCTACTCGTTGGCCCAAAACTGCCCCAACTGCCTCATTCGAAGCATCACACATAATCTCGAAAGGAAGAGACCAATCCGGTTCTACTACCACTAGTGCTTGTGTCAATTTTCATTTCAAGATGTTGAAGGCACTAAGACACTCGCTATTGAATTCGAAAGGCACATCCTTCCCAAGAAACTTACATAACGGGCAACAGATTTTTGAAAAGTCTTTAATGAAACGTCTGTAAAAGCCCGCATGTCCCAAAAAGCTCCTGACTCCTTTAACATCCTTCGGGGGTGGAAGAGTTTCAATGACGTTGATTTTTGCTTTATCAACTTCCAAACCCTTGCTCGACACCACATGTCCCAATACAATACCACTTTTCACCATGAGATTCGACTTCTCCCAACTCAAGGTCAAGTAAGATTCAACACAGTGCTCAAGTACTTTTGTTATATTATTTAGGCAATGAGAGAAGGAAGATCCAAATACCGAGAAGTCATCCATAAAGACTTCGAGAAAATCATCGATGAATTCGGTGAAAATGGAGATCATGCATCTCTGAAAGGTTGCTGGGGCATTGCACAAGCCAAAGGGTATTCTTCGGTAAGCAAACGTGCCAAAGAAGCACATGAATGTGGTCTTTTTCTGATCCTCAGGAGCGATTGCGATTTGGTAGTAGCCGGAAAGACCGTCTAAAAAGTAATAGTACTCATGCCTTGCTAGTTTATCGAGCAATTGGTCCATGAATGGGAGTGGGAAATGGTCCTTCCTCGTCGCTGCATTGAGCTTGCGGTAGTCAATGCACATCCGCCACCCGGTGGTTAAGCGTGTTGGGATGATTTCTCCCTTTTCATTCTCCACTATTGTGATGCCCCCTTTCTTCGGAACAACGTGTACCGGGCTAACCCACTCGCTATCGGAGACAGCATATATGATCCCTTCTTCGATTAGTTCGAAAATCTCCTTCTTGACCACCTCTTTGAGTGTAGGGTTTAAACGTCGTTGTCCCTCTCGTATCGGTTTCGCTCCTTCTTCAAGATTGATCCGGTACATGCATATGACCGGACTTATCACCGATACTCCATCCTATCGCTTGCTTGTACTTTTTAAGAACCTCGATGAGTTCTCTTTCTTCATGTTCCGCCAACTCCGCAAATATAATTATGGGCTTCCTCACGTTCGACTCAAGAAATACGTACTTCAGATGGCTTGGAAGCGGTTTAAGTTCCAACTTGGGCTCCAAGGTGGGCCCAATGGTTTGCTTGATCATGGGTGCCTCATTAATCTCGAAAAGAGTGACCACCCCCTCCATGTTTGATTCAAAACTGTTGTCCTCGACGTCATCATTCTCGACTGGTACAACACCAAATAATTCGCTCACACATTGGTCCACCGAATCAAGGTAAGAGCAATCGGGACCAATCATTGGTGATGGAATATTTTTTATATCTTTGAGTGAGAACGTCACTGATTCCCCTAGTACGGAGTGTGTCATCTTTCCTCTTCCCACATCGATCAACGTGTGCGATGTTGCCATGAAAGGTCTGCCCAATAGAATAGTGTGCTTCTTGCTTGCCGCATCCACTTCTCTGACATCTAGTATTACAAAGTCCACGGGGACTACCAAGGATCCAACCTCCACTAAGACGTCCTCGACCACTCCCAACGGATATCGTAATGAACGATCAGCCAATTGAAGCCGTAAGCTCGTTGGCTTCATTCTCCCAAGGTTGAATTTTTTGTACAGGGCAAAGGGCATCAAATTGATTCCCGCCCCTTAGTCTAGCATTCCACGCGCTCTTTGCCCATCTCCAAGGGTGAGTGTGATGCAAAAAATCCCTGGATCTTTTGCCTTCGGTGGCAGCGTCTGGTGGAAAATTGTGCTCACTTCCTTGGATAAAATCATCCATTCATTTCCTTCCATTTTCCTCTCCTTTGATGCAAGTTCCTTAAAAAACTTTACGTAAGCCGGCATAGCTTTGATCACGTCAAAAAGTGGGAGGTTTACGTTCACGTCCTTTAGCATATTGTAAAGTTCCATGAACTTTTTGCTTTCTCTTCCTGGTTTGAGATGATTGGGAAATGGTTTGGCGTCCTTTATTACATGTTGTGGTCTTTGTTCCTTTTCAGCTCTCTTGTTTGACAGGTCAGTCTTATTTGTCCGATCGGTAGAAACCTCCTGGCCTCTACTCCGATCGGACCCTGGGTTGGTGTGGTCGGATAAAAATTTTTGGGCTCCAGTTCGATCGGTTTGCTTCTCAGTTCGATCGGTCAAAACCTTCTGGACTCCAGTCCGACCAGTCATCTTGGTAGTCCGATTGGTAGAAACCTCCTTGGCTGCGTCTTTCTGATCTGCTTCGGCACGTTTCGGTTGAAAGGTTCCCTTCAATGATCCTGGAACATATGGATTACTTGATTTTTGAATTTCACCCAATGTTCCTCCTTCACCATTTGTACTTGACTCTTGTTCATCTCGTGTATCCATTGTCTGCTCGTCTTCGGAGTCTTCCCTCTCGGCTTCTTGTACTCCGTTATCGACTTGCTTCCCACCTCGCAACACATGCACCGCTATTGATTGCTCGGGTTGGCTAGGTAGCTTTCCCGGATCACTCGTCGTTTTTGCCATAGAAGCCGAGAGTTGCCCTATCATCATCTCTAGCTTCTCCAGTTGCTTCCTTGTCCGCTTGCCTTCCTCGATTGTACGAAGTGTTTCCTCCCGATTACGTAGAGTCTCGTGCTCTAGTTGTTGACGCCACAATCTTAGTTCGTCGTCGGGGTTAATCGGGAGTGGCATTTGCTGCTGTGGTGGCGCTTGCTGAAATTATTGTTGTTGTGCCTGTTGGTATTGTGGTTGTGGTGCTTGATATGGTTGTTGTGGTGCTTGATACTGTTTTGGAGGGTATTGAGAATAGTTGCCTTGCCCCTAATTTTGGTAAGGGTTTTGGGCACTCGGTTCTCCTTGGCTCTTGTTTGGAAATGGTTGTGAGTCTGATTGCTTGGGGTTGGGTACGTAATTCGAGTTATTTGGAACGTAACTCGAACTTGAGTTGTACTGTCCAGTAAATCTCTTCCCGTACTTGCTATTGGGTTGATAATTTTGGACCGCATTCACCTCCCCCTCCTCTTCATCGTCGAACACAACGCCACAAGTGTCCATTTCATGGCCCACTGCTCCACATTTTTTGCACATCAAAGGCGGAGGTGTCGAAGGTTCCTCCTCTCCCTTCATTTTACTTGTTAATAGTGCGACTTGCTTTGTTAGCTCCTCGATTTGGATTCTTGGGACTTTGTACCTCCTCGTTCGGAAGCTCGTTTGTTGCAATTTTTCGCTCATGTGCTCGAATAAGTCCCAAGCTTCCGTGGTGGTCAATTCGCCAAAATCTTGGGCTTTCACCTCTACTTGTTGTTTTTAAACTGGAAATAGCCCTTCATGGAAGTAATTATTGACCATCTCGGCGCTATTGTTGTGGTGTGGGCATTTTTGTAAGAGTCCTTTACATCGCTCCCATGCATTGTAGAACGATTCCCCCTCTATTTGTTCGAAATTTGTGATCTCTCTTCGCAACTTGGCAATTGTTTGAGCGGAGTAGAATCTACTCATAAACTTCTTGTACACCATCTCTCAATTAGTCAAGGAATTGGGCTGCAACGACAAAAGCCAATGCTTTGCTTTGTCCTTCAGAGTAGTAGGGAAGCATTTCATCCTCAATTGATCTTCATGCAATCCTAGATGCAGAATTCTGCCTACCACTAGGTAAAATTCTCGAAAGAAATTCAATGGATATTCATTGAGTATGCTGTGAAAGGTAGGAAGTTGATTTACACTGCTCGCCTTCAAATCATAGTCTCTTGCCACGGGGCCTAAGACTATTGCACTACTGTATGAACCAATCGTGGGAAAAAGGAGATCTCCTTGACGGCGTTCGTTAGGGTATCGGCGCTCTCTCCTTCCTCCGAAATTAGCTCGTGCGCCATAGTTTCTTTCCTCCCCATACTCTTCGTTATACCCATAATCTCGCTCCTCCTCGTAATTTCCACGATCATCATATCCATCGTTCCGAAAGTTCTCCCTTTGCCAAGTGTTGAACGGACGTCCCTCCCTCCGATTATGATTGTGGTTCCGTTCTCGTTCGAAGTTTCTCATGCCTTTGATGGTTTCGTTGGTTGTTTTGGGATTCGGGCCCACCATGACCACCATTGTTATGTAACTCTCTATTTGCTCGATTGTTGTAAGCTCGAGCCTCTTCTTGGTTCCGAAATCGTTGAGGAGGTTGTTGGTAAGTAGGGTTCTCTTACATCATGATTTGATGATCGCCCCTCGGTTGTTGCTCTCCGTTGTTCACTTGGTTTGGTTCTCTTGGTTCTTCATTTTGGAGTAGAGGTGAATTTATTTGCTCTTCGTCTTCGTTATTATCCATTTGCTCTTGTACGTGCACATCGTCAATGGGTGGCACTCCATATGGATAATCGCGATGAGGGGTTTGGGTGTTTCGTCCCCTCCCTCGTCCACCATTCGCTCCTCCTCGTCCTCCTAGAGGTAGATTCTCTGCCATGTTGGTTGAATTTTCTTCTGAAAGATTCCCTTCGGTCGAAGGAAATAGTTGTCTTGGTCTCGACACGCGTTCGATGCTATTGATGAATGGGGCCAATTCTCCTCTAAGGCTTCGTCGACCTTGCATCAACAACAAACAATCACTGCATCGAGTGGCAAACAATAAACATTATACAATTTACGACTTATAAGCAATAACAAAAATAAACATCTTTAAAACCTTTACCATTCCCCGCTCCGGCAATGGCGCAAAATTTTGAGCCGAACTTTTGTATTCCTTTCAAAATTAAATTCCGGTTAGCAAATACGCATCTACATTTTGAAAGGGTTTTAGTTCGCCCGCAAGAGAACGGGGTCACTTGTAGACTGATGAGTCAACTCGGGTCGATATCTCGAGGAATGGGAATCGGATTTAACGATGTTTATTATACTAATATCACAATTTTATCTAAAAATACACGGTCAAATGGGGTTTTTGAAAAGATTTAGTTTTGCTAAGTAAAATGAGAACTCCTTGTCTCGAGGGTGTCAACCTCTCGACAAGAGATTAAAATAGCAAAAAGGTGTTTAACCGAGCAAGAGTTTTTCCTAATTTAGACCAACTACCATAAAAATGAAAACGCTTCAGCTATAACAATCATAATGATTCAACATATAGAATAACACCAACGGATAACAAATGCAAATACATAAAATTCACCCTTCAATAAGCTAACAKACAGAATATCCAAAGTAATCGTTCACCTTAGTACTAACAATATCAAATATAATAACATAATTCCCAAAGACTCAAAGTTATTATTCCAAATCACCAACACTTGAACATCTATCTGACAAGACATTATCTAATCAAATCATCAATTGTTCATGATCAAAATCAAACCAAACTACTCTAAGAATGATTAAGAATACGAGTTCAGAAATTACTAGTCGTCGAACTAGGTTCAACGAGTGATGATGACGAACCACAAAACACTCCGAATTAAACGCTTAGAATCCTCGGGCTTGTCACGAACCCAGAACCTTAGCCACGAACGGAAATTGCTGCGAACCGAACCTTGATACGGCGTTGCACAAATTTATCTAGAGGTATGAGAGATGTGTCAAATCTCTCAACCTTTGAGTGTTCTTTGTGTATCTCCTCCTTTCTTCCAGCCTCCGAGACTGAATAATCGTTAACCCTAGCTGCCTCTGCAGTTTTAAACACATTTTCAGCCATTTCGTAACTGAAAATTCCCAGAAATCTGCATTCGTAACGCTCTTGTCCGACCGGTCAGACGCCTTGTCCGATCAGACGAAAGCTACTGTACCCGGGTCCACTCGGTGCGCCAGCTTTCCCAATCAGTGTGCACGTTAACAGTTGCACCGATCGGATACATGAGTTGTCCGATCGGTGTGTGTCCTTTTGGGCTACTTGTGAGTGTCTCTCCTTCAATCTTCGTGCTTTGAATCCATCAGACACTCTAGCTGTATGAGAAAATCACAGAATTATTCTCGTTTGGACCAATTATTGATCAATAAGTCGGAAAATTAAGTAAAGAGACAAAAAAATCAAAATGATGCAATTCAACTCATTCTTAACCCGAAAAAGAAAATAAAAAGACTAAAATAAGACTAAATTATGTACAGATTCGTAACAAAAATATACGAATCAGAAACCATCGAGAGAGTGCCAACATCGATTGAACCCGAACTTAATGGAGGTATTGAAGGGTGAGATTCTAAAAGTCATAGCCGAAGGCCTAATTTTTTCGATTGGAGATGGTGAATGGGTTAGCCCGGTCCATATGGTGACAAAGAAGAGTGGAATTACCGTAATTGAGAATGACCATGGAGAGCTCATGCCGACTCATGCAACCACCGGGTGGCGGATGTGCATCGATTTCCGTAAGCTTAATTCCGCCACCAAGAAGGATCACTTCCCACTTCCGTTCATCGACCAAATATTGGATAATCTCGCGGGTCATCACTCTTATTGTTTTCTTGATGGGTTATCCGGATATTACTAAATTTCCATCTCACCGGAGGATCAATCCAAAATGACGTTCACTTGTCCCTTTGGCACGTACGCTTTCCGACGCATGCCTTCCAGGTTGTGCAATGCACCCACCACTTTCCAAAGGTGCATGTTTTCGATTTTCTCCGATATGATCGACAAGTATATGGAGGTTCTTATGGATGACTTTTCCATCTACGGCTCCACGTTCGATGAGTGTCCAGATCACTTCACAAGTGTTTTGGAGAGATGTGTCGAGAGCAACCTCACTTTGAGTTGGGAGAAGAGCCACTTCATGGTGAGAAGTGGGCTAGTTTTGGGTCATGTGGTGTCATCCAAGAGGATCGAAGTCGATAAGGCAAAGATCGACGTAATCGAGAAGCTCTCACCACCGATCAATGTGAAGGGAGTTCGAAGCTTTCTCAACCATGAGATTTTATAGGCAGTTCATTAAGGATTTCTCAAAACATAGTCGCCCTTTGTGCCATTTTCTTAGCGCCGATGTTCCATTCGTGTTTGATGATGCTTGTCTTTTGGCGTTCAATTGGTTAAAGGAAAGTTTAACCTCGGCTCCCATGGTTGTGGCCCCAGATTGGTCTCTCCCGTTTGAAATAATGTGCGATGCATCAAACAAAGTGGTGGGGGCCGTCTTGGGGCAACACGTGGACAAGCTTCTTCGCGTCGTCTACTACGCAAGCCTCGTGCTCAATGATGCCCAAAAGAACTACACAACTACCGAGAAGTAATTCCTTGTCGTGGTTTACTCACTTAAGAAGTTTCGCGCCTACATCGTTGATTCATGGGTTATCGTACATAGCAATCATGCGGCATTGAGATATCTTTTCAACAAACCTCAAGCAAAGCCAAGGCTAATCCAGCGGATCCTCTTACTTCAAGAGTTCAATGTGGAGACCAAAGATAGGAAGGGATGCGAGAATGTTGTCGCCGACCATCTCTCTCGTTTGGAGGTCAAAAACGAGGAGAGGAAGCTCATTGGAGAAAATTATCCGCACGAGAGTTTATTTGGTGTTTCTGTCACGCCTTGGTATGCCGGCATTGCTAATTACCTCGCTAGTGAGGTGCTCCGCCCGGACTTGTCTCATCACGAGAAGAGGAGGTTCCTTGCCACGTGTCGAGGGTATTATTGGTATGACCCTCATATGTACAAGATTGGGAAAGATGGTATGTTGAGGCGATGCATAATGGACGAGGAAAAGGTGCAAGTTTTGACAAAATACCACGATCACCTAGCCGGGGGGCATTTCGGCGGCCAAAAGACCGCTTACAAAATCCTTCAATTAGGTTTTTATTGGCCCACTCTTTTCAAGGACGCCCACGAACATTACAAGACGTGCGATCGATTCCAGAGAACGGGGAGTAATGGCAAGAGGAATGAGATGCCGATGACGTACAACTTGGCCATCGAGATGTTCGACGTATGGGGGATCGACTTCATGCGTCCCTTTCTGAAGTCTCACGAGTTCGAGTACATCTTGGTCGCGGTTTATTATGTGTCCAAATGGATAGAGGCGATCCCGACGAGGAGAAACTACGGCAATATCGTGCTGAAGTTTGTTCGTAGCAACATCCTTAGTCAATTTGGAGTTCCAAAGACGATTATTAGTGACGGCGGCAAGCACTTCAATAACAAGCTACTCAAATGGGTGTTGAAGAACTATGGGATTGTGCACAAGGTGTCCATTCCATACCATCCTCAATCGGTCGGGCAAGTCGAGACGAGCAATCGCAACATCAAGAACATTCTCGAGAAGACCGTGCAACCGAACCGAAAAGATTGGTCAACGAAGCATGTGGATGCTTTGTGGTCCGTCCGTCCGCACGGCTCACAAGATGGTTCTTGGGACGAGCCCATATCGCCTCGTGTATGGGAATTCGTGTCATCTACTGGTGGAAATGGAGCATAGAGCTTGGTGGGCCATTCGGGCGTGTAACTATGATTTGAAGCAAGCCGGCGAGGAGCGAAAGCTCCAAATCGAGGAGCTTGACGAATTAAGGAACGAAGCCTTCGAGAGAGCCTGAGTGTATAGGGAGAAGATGAAGCTCCTCCATGACAAGAAGCTTGTGCCCAAGTAGTTGGAGGAAGGAATGCAAGTGCTCCTATACAACACTCGTCTTGCCATGTTTCCCGAGAAACTTATGTCCAAGTGGAGCGGGCCGTATAAAATTGAGAAGATATCCCCGTTTGGAGCCGTAACGTTGATCAACCCCAAGACGAACGAGCGGTTCCAAGTGAATGGCGCACGAGTCAAACCCTACCGACATAGATCGTTGCAACCCAAGGATCTCGAGTTCGTGATCGTAGAGGAGGAGCACTTGGGAGAATTGCCCACGGCAGAGTCTTAATCAATGAAGGATAGTCGAGCGAACAACTTTAAACAAACGCGCTACATGGGAGGCAACCCATGATTTTTTAACCTTTTCTTATTTATTTTTTAATTTTGTGTATATCCTTTCTTCATTTTTGTTAACTAATTTTTTTTATTTTTGCAGGAGCAGTCGAGGAGGTTTGGGAAAGAAGATCGAAAATAGGGAAATGGCTGCAATGTTGCAGTTGATCGACTGCAACCCAGTCGATCGACTAGTCAGCAGTCTATCGACTGGCAGATTGACTGAACATGGTGAAATCAACTGACGGACAGTAGCTCCCGGAGTATGTAAAGAGCAGCCGACCGACTAGTCCCGCAGTCTATCGGCTGATAGTCAATCGACAGCCCAATCGACTGCAATGCCCCAAATCGGCTGAAGGACAGTAGCCCCCAAGTTTTGCAAGGAGCAGTCGATCGACAGACCTTCAGTCGATCAACTGCAGTCGATCGACTGCCCCACTGACGCAAACCCAGCAGGACTTTTATAAAAAAACAATCGATCTTCTCCTCCCCCACCCATTCGACTGCGAGCAGAAACAAAAGAAAAGAGAGAAACACACACATAAAAAAAAGAAAAGAGAAGGAGAGAAAAGGAGATTCAGTCGATTGACTTCGATTTCCACGGGGGCCTGACTTTTTTTGAAACCTTTCAAGATTTGTTCATCTTTCCTCTTCGTCCCGTTCTTGAGGTACTTCGCTTGGAACTTGTTTGAAATCATAAATTTATTAGCGTGTTGTGTTCTCTTGGTGATTTGATTTGAGAATTGGTGGTTTTGTTCTTCAATTAGCTTCAAATCCCTTTCTTTGAAACCACGCCCACCAAGTGTTCGAGGAAATGCCTCAATGAGCATTTTTGTTTGAAACTCCCTCATTTTTCACGTTGTGTTCGTTCTTTTGATTCCCAAGACCCTTAGACACAACCCTCATTTTCTCTATATTCACTTTCAAACCTTTTCCATGGCTGGCTTTTTCGATGACAATTTCCCCTATCCCAACATTGCCGGCAACAACGGTGCCCCCTTCCTTATTTATTCAGAAGTCGAGGGGGAACTTTATCAACACCTTCCTCGACGAAACTTTTCCCTCCTGCGCTTCATCGACCTTGGGCATCAACATGAGTAGGTATCAAATGGGGACTAACAGGGTTATGGGGCTCAAATACTCCAATACATCGAGGGCTTGAGCGGTCGCCAATTCGCATCCTTCCGGGAACCGGCCTACTGAGAGTTGATGCTCGAGTTTTTCACTACCTACCGAGGCCACGAGGCCTCAGAATTAACAGTTCGGTTTGGAAGGAGCGAGCATTGGATCACCCAAGAGGTGCTCCACGCGGTGCTCGGGCTTAATTGCCAAGAATTATGGGATGAGCGGCCGAGCGAATTTGCCCCGACGTAATTTTCGGCGAGTATCACAGGCGGACGTGGTACTTCTCGGTTCTAGGCCTCGGCAATCACTGATTTAGCATTGTTGGGAGCATTTAAGTTCTTCACCCACGTCGTGATGGGCAAGCACGAGAGCACTAACCTCACCCAGGATGAGGTATACGTGCTTTGGTGTTTGAACCATAGGCATTAAGTCCCCTTTTATCCATTTCTCTGTGCCGGGGTTCGTGGGACTCGGAGAACGAGAGGCAGTAGTGTAGCTCGGGTCGGAATGGGGCCCATGATCACTTTGCTAGCCTGTCACTTCGGGTTTAACCCCAAAGAGGCCAGTTTGGAAAGGATCGAGCTGTTGGAGTTGGCTTGGAAGATGCCCAAGATCCTGGCAAACCCACGACTCACCCGCCGCAGTAGCCAAGAACAAGAGGAATAATATGAATATGAACGGCGGCACAATGAGGGGATCGAGGCCGAAGAAGCCCCGAACACCGGTTCGGGCGTGCCGTTTGGAGCAAGCACGATCCACACAGCAATCCCACATTACGGAGGCCCGAGCACCCAGCTCGGGTCCCGACATGAGTTGGAGCGAGTTCCAACGGCAAGTGTTTGCCCATTTTGATTGGCTCGATGCGGGGAAATTAAGGACCGACCGGGCACACCGCACCTTCCACAGCCGCCTCTTGTTGATCGAGAGCCAATTGAAACGAGATGAGGCCGAAGAGGATGAAGAAGACGAAGAAGGAAATGAGCAAGAGGAGGTGGACGAAGAAAATGAGGAGAAAGACGAAGAGGATGAGGACGCAAACCTCCAACCCCGATGTAGGAGACGTCATTGATTCTCCTATTATCCTTTTTTATTTTGTTTTCATAGGACTTTCACGTTATTTTCATTTGTTTTATTTTGATTCGATTATGTTCTTTTATTTCTTATCTAAATCTTGAAAAATCCAAAAAAAATAAAAAAAATATAATACAAAAATATCTTTAGTACTTTTGTATATAGTGTGTTTTTTATTTTTATATAAAAATCCAAACAAAATAGATATTTCAAAAAACCCAAAAAGATTTTCACTTTTGTAAATAGTTTATTTTTTCAAAACCCCGTTTATTCATTTCTTGTAGATCACTTGCCTCGACTGCCAGAAGAGGACTTATGCACGACCAAATAGTCATCACAAGCTCGAAATATGGGGGTTTTCTTTTCCCTTACACTTTTTACCATTTTTATAGCTTAATTTGCAATGAGGACATTGCTAGGTTTTAAGTGTGGGGTGGTTAGAGTTCGCCTTAGGTTCTTAAGATTGTTTGTATGCTTGCTTGTGATAATTCGAGAAGTATGTGTGTTATATTGCTTGGAACCTTGGTTAAGTGACGTGGTTTTGATGATTTGATTAGGAAGTTTAGAATTTCGATTGGATTTAGTGTACTTAGGTAATTTGATATGTTGGAAACTTTGTTCGTCTTTAGATTCTTGCTATCCTTGAGCTCAATTAAGAGCTAGTGCCTCAACTAGCCTCATCATCGAACACTCTATATAGTATTTTTATTTTATATTTTGGAGTCGCCAATTGCTCCATGTGCTCGATCGAGAATATTGTAAGTTTCTAGTAGCAACGAGTGATCGGAGCCTTTGAATTCTCCTTGTATTGTATATACCGAAAAAAAATGAAAAAAGAAAAAAAAATGGAGAAATAAATAATGATAAATAAGCAAGGATACGTTATAAATCCTTGAAGTTATTACGTAATAAACGTGCAACCCTTGCACATTTCTTTTTTTCTTTTTAGTTTTTGTTTATCAAAGAGAGTCATAGATGATTGAGGCTAGTAGGGATCCGATTAACGGTTCGAGCATGGATAGACCTTAGCTGGGGCAAGGATGAGGGGACCGACTTGGAAGGTTACCTAGTACTTTTAGGTTCCAGAAGTTGATATAAACTTTTCTTGTCAACGTTATTTTGCCATCGCTTTTGATCGAGCTAACGAGCATTGTAGCATGCGACGTCTCGAATTAGGTTTTTGTAAATTAGTTTAGGATCATACGGGGGTAGTTTTGTAATTCTATATTAAATTTGCTTGAGGACAAGCAATTATTCTAAGTGTGGGGTGGTTGATTTGCATGTTTTTGTACGTATTTTTGTTACCTTTTTATGTCGTGTTTGCATGTGTTTTACTTTCTTTTATGGGTATTAGGAGTCGAGTTGGTCTATTTTGTTAGTTTTAGGCTTTTGTAGCATTTGCGCGGTTTTTATTATGTTTTCGTAGTTTTTCACTCGTTTTTATATTTTTGGTCATAGAATGACCAAGCAGGACCCGCACATGTTTGGGGCATTCCATTCGACTCTCTATGGAACGGAAAAGCGAAGACAAGCAAGGGAACATAGCGCAATCAAGGAACGACAACCGGCGGACGGCTGGAGCGAAAAACAAGAAAATTGATCCGGGAGCAACCATGCCAGTCGATCGACTGCTGGTCCAGTCGATTGACTGAACAAGCATAAATCGACTACTCGGCAGAAAGTTTTGCTGAAGGATGAAGCAGTCGATCGATAGGGTTTCCGTCGATCGACTGTCTATCGATCGACTAGTAGTCAGTCGATCGACTGCAACGCAGGAAATTTTATAGTTTTTGACCCGTTTTGATGATTTTGCCCCTGCGTCCATATATATATATATATATATATATCCCAGCTCTCTCTCCACCAATCTTATCCTTCCTTGGTTGATTTTTGAACTCCTTCAATATCTTCCAAGCTTTTACTATTCCATTGCTCTATAAACCCTAGATGATAATCTTAGTTTAATTTAGTTAGTCTTAGTTAGATTTTCATAACAAGTGTTGGAAAAGGTGACATTTCCTCATTTGTGATGCTTGTTGTTTTGAAGACTTTGATTTATCCTTTGAAGGTTGTAGCAAACCTGAAGCTTTTGTGTGGAATGCAAGATTGGTAGTAATCTTTCTCTTTTATGTTGTGTTGTATTTGTATTGTTGTTATTGCTTTGGTGTTGGTTGTTTAATTTGTAGGTCTTGTTATTTTTCTTGACATTTCAACTCACTTCCATCTTCTAGCTTTTAGTTTTCTTGTTTGCAAAAACTCCATTGTAGCATAGTCTTGAATCTTTTTACCCCTTTTAGCTAACAAACATTTGGTGTTTAAAAGTCATAAGGGGCTTTCCTCTTTGATAAATTTGACTTATTCACATTTAATGTACTTTGACTTCTTCTAGTTTCAAAGCTTTTATTTTCCCTCCATTTCCTCTTCAAGACTTGCAAGCTTTCTTAATGTAAGTGGTTTTAATTTACTTAAGGATTTTAATTAGGGTTTAATTAGTTTCATTAAAATTAATCATTTTCAAGCCAGCTTTTAATGTTCATTAACTTTTGCATTAGTTAATAATTTCAAGCTTTCATTTCAATTCAAGTTTTCAACCCAAACCAATGACTTATTGCTTTCTTAGATTATATTAGTTTAATTAACATTAACAAGAGATTAAGTAAAAACACCGCTCGCCAATAATATCTATTCTCGAGAGACACGACTCGGAAACAACTTACCGCTCTACAATCGGCTCCGTACTATTGCGGGGATGATTTCTAAACTAGAGTGTTAAGAAATCTCTGATCAAACGCGGATAACCCTCATCGTCAATCAACATAGCCTCCAATAACTATTTTGGGAAATGCTTCGTGCACCGGCCTCAACCATTCACGGGGAGTGTTTCTTTACAACACTGCACGGTCCGTGCATCATATGTTATTTCACGGCTTCATAGTACGTGGGGTCGGATGCCTCATCGGGTATTTCGGTCGAAATTATCTTATCTAAATCCACAGGAGTCGGATACTTGGCCTCTTTCACCAGGAACAACAATATGTGAGCATGCGGCAACCTACGCTTCTGAAACTCTATCGTGTACACAAATACACGTATTTTTAAGAAAAATAAATACATATTATAATGGATGATTTAAACTGAAACACAGACATATATTAAGGAATAATACATACACCCGACACATCGTAATGGATAAAGGTAATCTTCTACTCACCTGTAATGGCCTGCCCAAATACTTGATTCTGGCGAAGATCTCCTATCATCTCGTCCAACTTCGCCTTAAAGATTCTACAGACGATGTCTGGTCTATCTTCGATTAGAAGATTACGTGCATCTAAGAAACGAATAATCTCGGGCCAACTTGGATTGTACGTGAACGTTATGAACAAGTCCGGATAACCGAGTTTGCGACATATGGCCATCGCATCTTGATAGTTTTGTATCATGAAGCGGGCTCCACCGGTAAAGGTAGATGGCAATATAATACGCTTGCCCCGGACAGACGGATCAGCATCACCACGCATGATAGCATTAGCCAAACCCTTGTAGATATCACACCAAAGTTTCTTCTGATTAAATCGAATATACTTTAATCTAGCCATCTCAACCATTGTGTACGCATCCACGACAAATTGCTGAAATAATCGTCTGGACAAAAGAATAGTAGAGGGCTCATCCTCCCTATCATGAAGTCTGAGTGCAAAGTATTCACGGACGCTGATATATTTTCGTCCCTTCTCAATTTTCTTCTTTCTTTCCGTAAATGGAATGTTCTCTATGTAACCCTCCTCCCCATAAGGTAACAACAGAGGATATTTCAAGGCCAAATACGATGCATTCAACTCATTTATCCTGCGTAAAGAACAACTCCGAGATTCAACCACTATGTCACTATCCCCCAGAGCTGCATCAAGTTCACCGACAACCAACATGGCAACTTCATTGCAAGTGGGTAGATTACGTGTACTTTCGTCCCTATTATTGGTCCTCTTGACAATAAGACGCACCCGAACATCAGTATGACCACACTCCTGCATTTTATCCTTTGCCATTCTAAACGTCTTCACAAGTTCGTTATGGTCGTTCAACATTTACTTCAGCACGTCAACAATCTCTTCACGTAGGTTATTAGCCAATCCTACTTGCCTACATCACAACACAATTGACACAAAAGACGTTTTATTAAATATAATCCATGTTGTAAACAATAGCAAGACTTTGACAATTATAAATATTATAATTATTATTCACACAACAAACCTCACTGAATTCATCCGGTGGGAAACTTCATGTTCCGTATCATATACGTAAATCTGTGCAAACTTAGGGGTTTCACCATTTTCTGGCAATAGACCACCAATCAGATGGTAGTTCTGACCGTATATTCTGAAAATGGGAGGACCACCTCCTTTGTTTACATCACTATCAATCTCCCTCCCTCCCCAATGGACGTGAAACAGAACATACTGTTATATGATCTAATATTATCCAGAAAGTGTTTGCTTCTAATGTTGGTTCCATGCAACAATTCATGGAGAAACGCAGGCGGTTCCATCAACCTAGAGAGGTCAATGATTCCGCGACTACAACACCTATTGTAGTCTAGATTCGTTGGGTTATTCCGGGACCTTGACCTCTCCTCGTATCAAAACATCGCACCATAAAACCTACAACGACAGCTCGCATCTCCAATATCTCAATACTCTGTGAATTAATTAAATAAATCATACTGGAAGACTGATGTCGATAACGATGGAATATTCATGGGAGTGATATCAAAAGCACAATAAAACAAATATGTACCCGGTGGCAATGTGTTGTTGCTGATCGGGTCGTCCATGAGATCAGTTACATTGCTTGAGCTACCGGTCCCTCTACCGATATTCTTCTTACTCGCATACGGTCGTCTATTAATTGGAGTTGCAGTTCAAAATAAAAAAAGCTCTTGGTAATGAATAATTTTGATAAAATCTAATGAAGAACGATTCAAAAATCAATTAGATTACGACTGACCAGCACTCGTAGAGGATTTTTTCTTTCGGCCATTTGATGATTTGTCAATATCCATGACTGCACCATCAGAAATATTTGAAACAACATTTGTGTATTGTGTCTTCTCTTGACCGGGGCTGTAGCCTAAACAATTCAAATAAATAGATCAATTTTAACTACGAAACTTATAAATCAATACTTGGTAGTACGTTTTATTTTTTAGTCTTGAAAATTAACTGACCAGCGCTCATAGTAGACGATATCTGATTGACATGTGCCAGATTGTCAATATTCGAGACTAAATTTCTCAAAAAAGTAAGGGTCATCAACAATTATACTGTCTGCTGGATCATTAGTTGTGAGGTCAACGAATATTCTTGAATTAGAACCACCACAAACATTGTTTGAATGTTCATTGTGGGGTCCAGAGTTTATAAGTAACAAATATACATGTCAAATTTACCAATTTTAGCGCAAATTATTTTAATTCAACATTGGAGCTGAATTAAGAAAATATACCATTAGTGACGTCACTAAAAGCCGAGCTTTGAAAAGGTGAAATTCTATTGCCAGTCTTATGTCTTTTCAACTCGATAGTTACATTCTCATTTGGTATAGAGGTGCCTATAAGAATTGTTGGATAGACATTAGTTCTGATAAATAAAATAAGACAAATATCGATTTTAGCGTACATTAACATAACAACATATAAATCATGGAATCCAATGTGTTGAGTTATATACAATCGTGCGAGCAATATATCCTCAAATCCGTTAAATGAGCCGTATTTTCACTTGCGCTCGCGCTTGATAGCACTCTTGAGGTCACGCACGGACATGTATTCTCAGACATATTTACAGTGCCTGTAACAATCATACAGTTAAAAAACAAATTATAAATATTTAAATAAATAAAATCATAAATATTGAATAGTAGAGATTTAACAAACAAATCACAAACACATAAATAAATGAAAAAAAAACAATTAAATTAAATAATAAACATGAATGAACCTTGAACTTATAATCTTAAATTTAAACATTTCCGAGTATATTGTAGAAATTGATTTTCGTTCTAAAAATAAAAATCCCAACAAAATAATAATCTAACTCTCTAGAATATAATCTATATATAGAACACATACAACAATCAAATAATTTAAAAAAGTTACGTTGATTTAATACTAACGTAATTTTTTGGAAATATTAAATAATCTCCTGACCTAACACAATTGCACACAATTCTTTCATAAAAAGAATGAACAAAGCAAATAAAATTAATCTTTGTGTTAGATTTTGAAACAAAATTATCAAGTCTATAGATTACCATATGCATGTTTTTATTACAACTAAATCATATTGATAATTCATTGAATATTAATATATTTGATAAAAAGAATCTTATTAATAATTATATATCAGTATGTATTCAGTTTAATAAATGTTTAATCACCTAATTAAAACTACAAATTTACAACTAAACCACATTGACAAGTCATTCAATAGTAACATATAGGGATGGCAATAAACCCGGTTAAAATAGGGACCGGCCCGCCCCCGCCCCGATGGGGATGGGGATAGAATTGCGGGTTTTTGCGGTGGCGGGTAGGGGATGGGGATAATGTTCCCCCCACCGGGTACCCGCGGGTATCCGTCCCCATTTGAGACCCGTTTCAAACCCGCATATATTATTATTTAAATATTTTCTTATATATATTTTAAACCATTTTTAAATGTAATAGACTAAATATTTGTCATTCTATTTGAATTTTCTTGTAATTTTCTTTTTTTATATTTAAGTAGACCAAAAAATCAAGCTCTGTAATTTTTTTTTTAATTTTTTAAGTAAAAGAATGTAGGCGAGTACGAACCGGGTGATTGGGTATTGCGGGCGGGGGCCATTAATATACCCGCGGGGGCGGGGATACCCGCTTAGTTTGAAGCGGGAGCGGGCGGGGATGGGGATGACTTTTTCAAGCGGGGGTAGGCGTACCCGCCCCGCCTTCCCCCATTTCGATCCCTAGTAAACATATTAATTCTTATAAATTACCTATATAAATATATATGTGGTTTAGTAATTATTTACTCACCTAAACAATTACAACTAAAATCTAAACATACAACTAAAAACCAAATTCAAATGCCATTAGAATAACATAGTTTAAGGAAATAATCTGACAATTATAGTAATCCCTCTTATTTGTTAATTGTGTTGACACCTAGCTTAGGTGTCAACTAGAGAAAAACTCAAATGACATGTGTCATTTTAGTATAATTCCTAAATCTGATGTGGCAATTTTGTGTGCATTCACACAATTTCCTTCCTTTTATGAAAAAAGTGCCTAGGTATAAAATAGAACTTTTTTTTTCTAGGGTTTCATTCTCTCACTTTTTTTCTCTCCCCTCTATTCTATCAGCCGTTTTCTCTCCCCTATCCTCCTTTTTTTTTTCCCTGCATTACAATCCTTCTATCAGCCGGCGGACTCTCCCCTCTCCTCCTATTTTTTCCCCTGCATTACAATCCTTGCCACCGCACCGCTGCCTGTTTTGACTGGAGCCCTCCTCCGAACTCGCAATCGGCGCATCTCACGGGATCGGCCGCGAAATAGCCCTTCATTTTAATTCTGGATGCGTAGATTTCGTAGATTTCTGCTAGATGCATTTCTTAATTCGTTTCTTAATTCTGATTTGTTTTCTGGATGCGTAGATTTCGTAGATTTCTGCTAGATGCATTTCTTAATTCGTTTCTTAATTCTGATTTGTTTCAATTTTGCGTTTGCGTTTCTTAATTCTGATTTGTTATTCTGTTCTTAATCTATAGATTTTGTTTTAATTTAATTCTGATTTTTTTGATTTGTTTTAATTCTGGATGTGATGGCGTTAATTCATTCTGCGTACTAATTCTGTGGATGCATAGATTGGATGTGATGGCGTTAATTCATTCTATGTAATTCCGTAATTCTGCGTACTAATTATGTGGCTTTAATTCTGCTAGATTTGTTCATTCTCTGCGTAGTTCTGGTGGCTTGCGTTTCGGCTTTAATTCTGATAGATTTGTTTAATCATTCTCTGCGTAATTCTTTCTGCGTACTAATTCTATGGCTTTAATTCTGATAGATTTGTTCATTCTCTGCGTAATTCTGGTGGCTTGCGTTTCGGCTTTAATTCTGATAGATTTGTTTGTTTTAATTTAATTCTGATTTAGATTTGTTTGTTTTAATTTAATTCTGATTTATTAGTTCATTCTCTGCGTAATTCTGGTGGCTTGCGTTTCGGCTTTAATTCTGATAGATTTGTTTGTTTT